>JAVFBX010196731.1:0-12935 GCA_034783855.1 Mopalia kennerleyi
CTCAGACTAGACATACTGTCATTGCATGCCACTAGGGACAGTATCTACCCAGCCTAGACATACTGTCATTTCCGGAGGCCAGGGGCAGTATCTACATGTACCCGGCTAGACACATTGCAATTGCCTTACACTAGGGGTCATATCACTCAGGGCAGTACATGTATCTACCCAGCCAAGACTTTAATACATGTACTGTTATTTCCTGCCACTCGGGGCAGCATCTACCCAGCCGAGACTTACTGTTATTTCCTGTCACTAGAGGTACATGTACATGCAGTATCTACCAAGACTAGACATAATGTCATTGTATGCCACTAGGTGGCAGTATCTAACCAGCCTAGACACATTGCCATTTCCTAACACTAGAGGTAGTAGCTCCACAGCCTAGACATACTGTCATTGCATGCCACTCGGGGCAATATCTACACAGCCTACACATACTTTAATTTCTTACAATGTACCGCTAGGTGTACATGTACCAAGTCTAGACATACCATCAATCATGAATGCATGCCACTAGGGTCTGTATCTACCCAGCTTACATGTAGACACATTGCCATTTCCTAACACTAGGGTTAGTATCTCCCCAACCTAGACATACTGTCATTGCCTGCCAATTGGGGCAGTATCTGCCCAGCCTACACAAACTGTCATGGTATGCTACTAGGGGTAGTAAATGTATCTACCCAGAATTCCGGCTATATTCAAAAAGACATTTTAAAAAAAACCTCATAAAAGACCAAAAATACTCTTAAAAAAAAATAATTTGTACACATAACTTTCATTCCGGGTAATTTCATTTGACATTTTGATACAATATGCACATACATGTATTCATTGCTATTTTAATATCATTTGTTGTCAGTGACGCCTAGAGGGGTGTCCTTCACCTGGCCTGGCTGGCCAACAAAAGAGTCAACAATATTTTAATGCTGCATTACACCCCAGCCAATCAAACAAACTAATAAACCATATTATGTGAAGTTATATATGCAGATCGTGTCCTTCACCCAGCTTGGCATCCCATAAAAAATTGTAAATTATTTTAAAAACTGCATAACATAACATCCCAGCCAAGCAAACAAACAAATGAACCATATTATGTGATGTTATGCAGGTGGTTGGGTGTGTTCCTGGAAACGGTGGGTAATTGTACAGTCCTGGCAGCCAGTATGTTTGCCGTCTCAGAAAGAGACACTCTCCAGGGTGGCCTCATGGGACTCTCCATCTCCTATGCTTTAGAGGTATGTATTGTACTTTTTCACCATGTGTTGTCTTCCTGTCTGAACTGCACTCAGTCTAAGGGAAAATGTTTTTTTAGTGTAACCATGCAGTCTTTACTTAACACTGGAGGAAGATTGACTTCTTAACTTTATCAAAAGTAATTTCATACTGCAAGGCACAAAATAACATTTCAAATTTGAATAACAAAACTGTTAACCAATCAGTAAAATCGATTAGCAGTTTTCAATATTAATTAGCAACTTTGCTTAATATTCAAATGGGAAATAAATTATAAAAAATAATGTATTTGCTCTGAAGTATGTTTGTGCTACTCCTGACATACTTTACAAATTCAGAACAAGACTGGTAATAATGTATGTAACAGTAAATTTGCGCGATCATATGTGCCATTTCATTTGGGGATTTGACCCAGTATAAGGCAGTATTGCTTCAATTGACCTAGCTATCAGCATGCAGAACACTTTGACTTGTGCCCCTATATTTAATACCCAACATTTTATGAGAACTGACAGTTGCCGAGTTTAATTTTTCTGAGAGTAAATATTTTGTGGTCCCAGGCTAGATGTAAAGAAAACATACCCGGTCCGTCCGATTTTGTACATTTTTCAATAAATATAACATATCGCAGTTTTGCTCAGCCGACAGAAAGTTCTGTAGCAATTGTCATTTTGCATCGCAAATTGCGATGCGATATCGCTTATTTTGTGCCTTGTCCTGCCCTACAGCCTGGCTGAAGAGAGAGAGCTCCCTATTGCCCTAGTTGTTGTCTTCAGAGAGTTTGTGGTGTCGATATTTAAAGGTGATTTTCTTCACCCATTGGGCTGGCTAAAGGTTGGTCGGCCCCTTCGAGGTCAAAATTTGTCTGTTTTTATTTTATTTGTTAATACGACATTATTAGCCTGCAATTAGTGAAACAATTATACAAAAATTCCACTTAGAAGTCTTTTAATTTTAAGTTTAAAAATTGTGATTCAGTGCATTGTCAGTGTACAGTCGGATCATGGTTAAGGACTTCTAATTGTAATTTTTGTATAATTGTTTCACTAAATGCAGGTTAATAATGGGAATTTTTGTATTAACAAATAAAAAAAAAACAGACAAATTTTTACCTCAAAGGGGCTGACCAACCTTAACGTCTTATTAATGCAAAAACCTTAAATACAACATATACTTCAATGAAATAATAAAAAGAAACAATTGTCTCAGAGCTAAAGGGAAATGTGGCTCTGATCTGTTTCGGGGTATTAATTAGAGGTAATTTGATTCTATGGTTCTGTATGGAGGAGTCCAGGTGCTGTCAGAAATTTTCGAGTGGATTGACAGCACCAGGGCGAGTCCATAGAGAACGAAATAATCCAGTAATTCTTTATTATACACCCTCTTGTTCAAGTAATTAGAATTAAAACAGAATATCTGTGCATCGGAGCTTTATAAGATACATTTCAATCTATGATACAATTTAGTCTCCCACTAGCATTTAATTACCTTGCATAAAGCTTACAGAAGTAGATGTCCTCCGCGTACATACTTTTCTTTGTTAAGTGCAGTAATAGGACAGTTGTAGTTTGAACATAATATCACAGGGACAGACAGTTAGGTGTATTATAATACATTATGCGTCCTGTGTGTTGTATCCTCTGAACAGTAACTGCCAATCACACCCTGGCTCATTTTCCTTGCTGCCATACAAGTAACTTTAAGTGAAGCATTAACCCTTAGAACCCCAGCGGCCGGTTATTTTAAACACATCTCAAATAAACTTCTCCTCCAATCAGCGACTCCGTTCTATCTGGCTCTCGGTAAGCACATCTGACAGAAGCTATTTTTGTACTTTTAGAAGCAAATAAGGCAATAAAAACTGTGCCCTTCGCCGAGGTTGTGCAACAGGTGTTGAGCTCTGATAAAGGAGACATGGGGGCAGATGATTACCGTAAATTATCAGACATCGAATGTAAACTTATGTGTAAGTGTTCGAATTGACAGTGTACATTGAAGTAGCGCTAGCGGTAGTCCTGCATTACAACACCAACACGCAGCTTGTATACATGTGTAAGTCGTGCTGGGTTACAGCGCAGAGGGCGCGGTAGCCATGTGAACGGGGGCGAGCCCTTAGATAAAATGTCAGGCCTGTAAACCAACCCCAGTGGTTTCTGGTTCGAATGGCATGACAAACAACAACATTGGAGATAATTACAAAACCATACACATGTACATACAACAGTTTTTTTCCCCAAACGTTCACATTTTAACAATATAACATACACTTGTGAAACATCAATATTTCTTGGAACCTCTGGAGAACCTGGGGTGGGGGTGGACACCGGGCTGGGAACCCGGGGTTCAAAGGGTTAAAAAGTGAAGCAAAGTAACCATCTTGGACAGCATACTTTTTGATTGCTGGCAAACCCCCTGTTTGTCTTAGATGTCAGTTTTCATGAAAAGCCCAAATTTCTCAAATAGCAGGTAAGTCAATTGAAGTTTATGAGTCTGTCCGAACAGTTGTTGGCCTACCGGTATTTTGAAGCTGTTAAAAAATATTAATAACATCTGGATTTGGAAGTACATTGCAGTGAGTGCAAATGTTTGAGGTGAGAGTTTGTTTATACTGGGGATTCAGTGAAGTATGCTGACCAGCCAAAGCAGCCTTTCTCTAAAAAAATATTTAAGGAATGTTTTTGTTGTCACAAGGTGGTATACACAAGGTTTCTTTCTGGTTTTCCACCAAAGGTGGAGAGTGGTTGCATGTGCAAGTCATCATTTAAGGGAAATATCTTTGAGTAAGAGGTTAAAGGCACAAATCCAACAAACAACTAAACACTGATAATACAACTGTCTGTGTACCAATAGGTGGATGTGTTCAGCGATTCAATTCTAAAGTACCTGCGGTCTGGAGATGGAGTGGATGTCAATCTGACCGCTATTCCAGGAGCCAAGATATCTGACATCACCAACGGTAGTGTAGTGTTCTTATTATAATATTTGCACTTAAAATCATTCCTGTTGCAAGTTAAATAGTTTTGTATTTTTAAACCTCCTGTCAAATTGTTTGGTCTGATAAGTTGAACTGAAGTCATGCGGTATAAAATTGTCATGGTGACAAAACATGACATCACTTGATTTCTGTCGGTCTCCTGTAACGTTAATAATGTTGCACTGTGATTGAGAATGTATGTCAACATAGTTATGGTTACCTATGATAAAAAATGGTGTTCATCCAATACAACATAATAAGTACTACATGATGGAGAAGAGAACATCAGGATTTCTCAGCTCCTGATATTTCATGTTCAATAAATGTAATTTATCAGACGGCAACCAATTGACACATTTATGGGTGATGCCCTCTAGCAATGGAAAGTATGTTCTATGATTAGTCATATGTTAAGTCTGTGGGCTACTAGGAAGAACACTTCACATGTTATGGTTGTATTTGTGTTTCAATGGTCATTGGGTATGGCGTGAGACACCAGCCAATTAATTAGTCATTTAGTATGTGAAGGAAATTATGTTATTTCATCTTGATACATGTTTACATATGTACATAATAGAACATGTTATCAGTTTCTCTTCACATTGGATGTCCTATTAACTTATCAATGTATTGATCAACTGTAAAATGGAGACAAGAGTAGGATCACCCAAGCTGTTCAGTCAGTCATCAGCTAGTATCCCAAAAATCACCACTCTCCCAGACGCCTGATTTGTCACATGTGAACAGTTTGTGACATAAGCAGTATGTTGTATATATTTTTTATACGAATGGCTTATAATCTTTGGCATCTAATCTGTTTTATTTTTGGTGCTTTCGACATTGTGACACTTTTTTAAAAGAGGGGATAATATGAAAAATGCGTGTTTGCACCCAATAGGGAATGTCTCAAAGTATAGATTAAAATATTTTTTGTTGACCTATAAGCTTACATATATCCTTGCTTTATATCGCGTTTTGAAGTAGACAAACTTAGGCTACTCCCGTCTGTTTACGAGTCTGACATTTTAGGTAGTGACAGCCAATCAAAACCGTTAGCAGTGCGCATGTACAATTGTATATATAAAACCGGATTATACCATGACGCAATACTGCTCCCTTTAAACCTGGGTTAATTCAACAGTTTTGAAATATTGTCTAATTGAGTTCTCTATCGTCCACTTCAACAATTTTGTATTCGAATCAAGGGTATATCTTCCAATGTCAATTTTCCGGTGAACATGCCGGCCTGCGCTGCGTATGGATGTAAAAACACCACAGCTTCATACGACTCATCTGAACTAGTGTCACTTTCGAACGCCATATGCATGTGTATTTTTTTATTATCCCCTCTTTTAAATTTAAGCGACCCAATCACTTGCTCAAAGTAATGAAAACATAAGATGTGGACATTGTATATTAACTGATTTCCATAATTATAAATTTTATTTATTTTGTAACATGACAATTAAATACCAAAAGATGTCGGACATGAAAAATAAGTTTCCCCTAACTGCAATATGATTTTTTTAACTTTAATACTCCATTAAAAACTTTCATATGAAATGTTATAACCCAATTCTTTGTTCAAGAAGGGGAAGAGTTTAAAAGTTCTGTTTAATTGTATGAGTTATTGTTGCTGCCAGTTACTTACTTGCCAATGCCTACTTACACATTAAGTGTAGTGTTGCAATCTGTGAGGACTGTGTTTCTGTCCACATTGGCGGTGTTCTCTAAACTCTGAACGTAACAATCAACTTAGCAGGTAGGTAGATTTTTAGTGTATGCCTCACTTAATATATGATCATAATAAACTCTGCATGGTTAAACAAAATATTTCAATAGAAACTAGGGTACTCAGTTTGAAGTATAAATTTCTGTGTCAACTGAACATCGATTTAAAAAAAAATTATGTCCGGAAGCCTGTGTGCCATTTAGATTTTACTTAGATTTTAAGTTTCTAGTCTTGACCTTTTTTACCATTTGTATATTTGCAGCTATATATAATGTTGGAGAGCCCGACATTGTGGTCATTCATGTCGGGACAAATGACTTGTCCGACCCCAAAACCACAATGGAAGGTTTAAGAAAGCAGTTTATGACCCTATTCCAAAAAGTGCGTTTTGTGTACAATTGTCCAGTCATTTTTTCTGGAATATTGCCAAGGGAGGATCGGTAAGTTGTCAATACGATGCTACACAGATATAAGCTTACATAATATTCACATAAAATTAGAACTGATTATGTAATGTTAAAAAATAATATAGTATAGCTTTATCATCCTTTATGTACATTGATTTTACTGAAGTATTATTAATTGAAGTATAATCACACATATGTTTTGTTATATACACAAACAGTTTATGTACTGCAGTCTACGCATCAATTTATTCAGAAAAATTGTAAAATTATTACAAGCCAGTTTTGCTCAGTCCATAGGCCTGTGCCTCAACAACAGATCCTGAAAACCTTATCACTGAAGCAGGGCACCACAGCACCAAAGGTTAAGCAATGCTAAACAACCTCACAATGAACGGGAGAACATGAAACTGGCATTGTTTATAACTTATAAAAGTTATACAATCTGTACCCAGACAGTCTGTACTCTGTGAAACAAGTAGTTGTATTAAGTAAAAACAGGTTGTGATGGGGATTTTAAACACTGGTGACAAACTATATATATATATTTCCTATAGTTTTCTCTTTATAATAGCTCTATGTTTCCATATCAGAGTGACACAAAGACAGTTGTTGACATTCAGTTTATTGTTTTTTAGACCAGACCTGGAGCCTTTGCGCATTGCTGTAAATCATTTGATTGGTTCTTTAGCAACCAATCAAATGATTTACAGCAATGGGGAGTTTTCCTTCAAGTCCTGGGACGAGGACTGTTCTGGTGATTTCTTTTACAGGTAAAACTTTAATTAAATTCTATATTGTATTGAATTTAAATATTTATTCATATATAACATATATAAATAAAAAAAATATCCACTTTAATCTGTATCATTGTCCAAGTTAGTATTCCTGACACTTAGGGGCAGTACTCACAGTGCAGGAGGTGCAGTCTCCAAACATTGAGACAAATAAGTTGCAGTAATAACTTATATTGTTACTAGATGTTAAAAAGTAGGCAACTACATGTATTCTATTGAAAAAAAAAATGGTGAAACTGTTTATCTATCACCTTAGTTACACCTGCATTGGAATGTGTTTTATGTAAATAGCCTTTGGAAAACTTTTTAACCGTTTTAGTTAATTATTTCAATTGCTATTTCAGCATCGATGGCCTTCACCCCTCAAGGAGAGGAAACCGACACCTCCACTGCCAGCTACGAAAACATCTGATGTGGATAATGTCCGGAGATAGGGATATTTCACGGAAGATGTAATTATTGTATTCTTAATATTATAACACCTGTATGCACAATTATGCTCCATCGGAGACAGGAATGCACTCAATTAAAATAATACATAATACTGGTGACTGGTATATGTAAACTGACAATGCAATTAACGTAATAGTTTTATGATGTTGCAGTGTTGGTAGCATGATCAGCAGGGAGTTGGAGAGGACGAGGGTAGAGGCCAGGAGGTTACACAACATCAAGATGGAAATCAAGCAAAAGAAGAATAAAAAGTAGGTGTTTAATAACAATCAATTTAATATAACCCTTTGCTTTAATCATGCTTATTTTATAGGATATGTGGAATTTGAAATAACTGGTTTTCATATATTGGATATGTTAAGAATAACACTCATGCCCAGTCTATAGAGACAAATAAAGGCTTATCACTTGGCATAATTGTGCCATATAAATTTATGTAAATATATTTCAAAAAATAAATCCCACTGGCACAATGATGTGGATTTCTTAAGACCTAAAAACACTTTATACACAGGTTCCTGTACCAATAGTACAACATGGTTAAATATTTTTTTAATGCATATTTGTTTCATTTTTATTATTTTGAAGGTGAAATAAAGCAGTGTGGCTGGTACCATACCTGACTTGTGTTATGTTTCCACAACCCATGAAATTGGCCTGCCACAAACTTGAACAGTTAAACTACATTTATGTTGAATCACAAATCACTCATTGATAAAGGAAATATATCCAAGGCTAGAAATCTGCTGAGATGTGTGTTAATTGATATTTTGTTTTTAATGCTAGAACAACAGTTTATATAACCTTGAAAGATCTTTCTGGTATCCTATGATGATTTCTGTAGCCAGTTAATTTGCTTTTTGTTGAATGTTTGATTACAAGTTAGAAATCAGTTGTGTGACTGTGTCAGTGACAAACTGCACTAAAATGGGGGGATTTATCAAGGATATTCTATAGTTATATAAACATCACTTTGATTTAGTCTAAATACTTTTTGAAAATAAGTTATTGTTATTCTAATCCATCTAGTAGTGAGAACCAGTCAAGGGAACAAGCCAGGACAGCAAAATCCTGGCCTAGTAAGTTCCGACAGAGTGTCTACCGTCGGACCCCTAAACAACCTAGGGACAGATCTTACAGGGCAGATTCGGTCATTAATGTAGCTGGTTGCCCTGTTATCTGTCCCAGGGTTAGTGGGTGGGGTCTTAGGACACGAAGAAACAATCATCCGGCAAAGGTAAGAAAAACTTGTATTGCAAATAAGCTCATTTTGTTATTTACATCAGGTGAACCACCAGGATTTCATTCACTTGTAAAAGTGATATTTCACCTGCATTGACGAACATTTTTCTATTTTTTCTTATTATAACTTGATCATACTTTATTAGATATGGCCAAACTGACCATGTAATTTCTTATATAAACATTCTTTGAAATGACATAACCTTTGGACCAGGTTCAGTTCCTGGGTTATATGCCAGCAACCAGCAAATGGTCATGGGTTTTTGGGTTAATTCACTATTGGGTTTTTCCCCCCACCATAATGCTGGTCAATGATCTGTTATTGGGATTAAATACTGTTAATCTAACATCGGATAAAACATAAATAACCTAGTAATAGTTACATTTATAGCAGTTCAAATATTCACATGCAGCACGTCACATCACTTGTCACTATTAATTTGGCTTTTTTGATTATTTCAGGTAAGTGATAAAAGACCATGTGTACAACATTTTATTCCCACTAGTGTGATTGAGAAGGATGTTCCTGTGGCATGCCCCTTCTGTCTGCAGGTAATGGCTGATGATGACCTCCTCGATCATTACCTGCAGACTCATCATCATGGTAATGGGGAAGAGATTGAAAGTGAGATGAGTACGGGTAAAGAGGTGGGCGGAGGGAGATTTGTAAAGACCAGAGGAGAGTGTGCCACCATCCAGTTCTCCACCGGTCCACACTCTGTTCAACAGGTTAGACAAGTTGATGAAGGTGAGTGTCTGGATGACTTTTTCTTTGTGAATGTATCCAAGCTTAGCAGTTTGCCACCTCTGTCTCAACTTCAACAGATTAATAACCAACTTATCAGATTAAACAAAATTAAAGGTCAACAGCACTTTGTTGAATTCAATTCAGGACAAAAATATAGCGTAAAAGAGATAAAAGATGCAATAATGTGTCATAAATTAAAGGATGTTGGGAGAGATGTAACAGCTGAAAAAGCCTGGATAGATTCACCATATGACTTAATAAATGCTGAATCTCCATTATCAAACAAACTAATTCAAGATTATTGTGACATAATATTTAATAATCCTCCAGAGACTAATATTCCATTACATGGTGATGTCATATCTGTTGAGGACCTGGCAGCTCTTACAAGAACCAGTTGGCTGTCAAACTTTCTGCTGATGTTTTATGCTGGAAAACTTCAGAGACAAAGCAGTAATGTTAAATTTCGGTTCGTCAGTGATGTAGAGACTTTCTCTCAAACTGTCAGTTCAAGTTTATCTTCCTGTGAGCTATCTAATAATAACATGAGATTAATATTCTATTCCCTAGTAAACAGTAATGGTGCCTCTACCACTCTTGGGCAGGGAGGAAATCATTTTGTCTTCTCAGCCTATTTCTTAGATTGTAATGAATTGGTTTATGCTGATCCCTTAGGTGGACAGATTCCTGAACATTATATCCAGCAGTTCAGGGCTGGATTGAGATTAGCTGGTCTAGATTCTAATTCACTGCTTGTAACGTTTTGCCATGATCCTTTGTCACGCAATCAGTCTAATTGCCATAAATGCAGTAATAATTGTGCCAGTTGTTATCCTCTTCAGACCTGTAGTAGTATTTGTGGTGTGGCTGCCATTGTTGGAATGACTATTGCAGCTCTTAGTCCCAAGCTGTTCAAAATCATGACACACACAGGCAGCACTGACACACAAGCAATTAATAAAGTAAAATATCTGCAGAAAATTTCGCATTATTCTGCTTTTCTCAGACGTGTGGTTATCAACTGGATATTATCGGAAGAAATTGATTTGTATATCTTGATATGCAAGAAAACAAATGGCACGCCACAATGTACACAGACTGAAGAAGAAGAGGAAAACTGTATTTCAAGTGATAATAAGAGCAATTCTCTACTTAGTTTTGTTTCAGATCATTGTTTAAAATCTGGCACAAGTTTAGATGAGAGTGAAACAGGTAAGGAAATTCATTTAACAAATGGTTTAGTATGTAACATCAGAATTTTAGAACTGCTCCAGAAAGATCCAAAGGTAAGTTATAGAAGTAAAAATTCAAGGCTCGTTCTCCAAATGTTTCCAATGGGAACAGAGTCCCAAATTGTCAAAAAAGTGGCCTGTAATGAACTAAAATCAGAAGATGTAGAAGCTATAAAAATGTTGAATGGGTTTTTACAGAGTGATGAATGTATGAACAGAATTAAGAAGTTAGGAAATGGTAAAAGGGTAGTAAAAGAAGATCAATATGATCACTGGGAGCAAATAGAAGATGTAAGAGTAGGCCAGGACATGAAACATTATTTTGACACATTTTTGTTTGATATAGTAAAAGTATTTAAGATTGAAAAAACAGTTTCCTCTGTTTATCAAAAGAATAACACTACACTTAAAGTTTCTGTGACTGAAAATCTTAAATGGGGACAGACTCATAGGCTGGATGAAACATATAAATTTATATGTCAGAAAAAGCCAGCGAAGTGTACAGCAGTGGTCAAATTGTATGTTTATTGTTCCTCAACATCAAGTGAGTGTAGAGCACAGTGTGGTAATCTTCTTAAATCCATAAACACACAAAAAGGTGTGACAACATGCTCAGGATGTGGTAAGGATTTAGAACAGTTAAACACATGTGCACATTGTAACACTACAGACACTCCAAATTGGTACAAGTATAAGACAAGTAGTACCTGTACAGATACAATTTGCAATGCATGTTATAGACACATTAGAAAACACAACACCATCAGACCACATTGTCGCACTCAACCTGCCCACAACAAGATACATCATCCTCATCTAGCATGTGATTGGAAAATGAAATGTGTCATATTTTCAGATGACATTGACACATGGAAAATCTTTGTGAGTGACAAAAACCAAACAATTCATAGAAAGCAACCATGTCAACAGAGAAAGCGACCCTGTCTGTCAGATAGAGACGAAATAGATAGACTAAGAACAAGCAATAAAGTTTCGGCTAATCAGATCAAAGTTAATTTTCAAAGAAAAACATCTATCCATGTGGATGAGGAAGATAATGTCAAAACATTACGTGAGAAAACAACACAATCACAGATACAGGGCAGGATTAAGCTAATTGACAAGCATTCACTGCAACACTACATACAAAAACAAGACCCGTATCCACTGCTTGGTTCAGACTGGAGAAATGCAGAGAAGATTTTAGAACAACATGTAGATTCAGTTTTATTCTTTCAGCGTGGCTTTAAAAATTTGGATAGAAATTACCACTTTGTTTTAGCAAATAGTGAAAATTTGATTCTGGCCAGGAAGTTTGGTGCATATATTATGGGTTATGATAACAAGTATGACTTTACGTCTTGTCGATTTCCTGTTGGATTAATTACTGTCTGTGACCTTGACAATAAAGGACATGCTGTTGCTATCAGCATGTCCAGCTCTGATGAAGCAAAAGCCCACGCTCTTACTCTTAAAGCTTTTCTCCTTAATATCCCCTGTGATAGAGAATATTGTGACCACAAACAGGAATTATTCAAATTTAATGATGGGCATGGTTTTTTCAAATTTCGGCCATGTAGTTTACATAACCCTTTACAACCGATGATTCAGCACGATAAAGACCCATCAATAAGAGCTGCTGTTTCTTCTCTCGGACTCAAATCTAGCCTCTGTAATTTTCATGCACTACAGGCACTAAGACGTTACATTCATGAGGACCCTACAATGAAACTTTTTATTCAACCGTTAGAAACTGGTTTCAAATCTATAATGAGGAGTTGGACTCCAGAAGTGAGAGAGTCAATTATAGTTAAATTTATTAAGACTATAAATGAAGCCATTCCTGACAAACTTCTGTCACCAGAAACAAAGCAGAAACTAATAGATTATCTTCAAAAGAACTGGTTTGGTTCCAACTGGTCTGTGACATTTACAGCTGAAATATTGTATGAAAATCCAGTCACTGAACGAAGAAACCCTCTCATTCTCACTGATAATGTTACTGAACGCAAATTTAGGCAAATTGATGATTCCATTTTTAACAATCAGCTAAATAGATCAACAGCAATGTTTATCATGAAGATGACAGATCAATTTCTTTATAGTGAAGG
>JAVFBX010196742.1:0-12934 GCA_034783855.1 Mopalia kennerleyi
GGTCTCAACCTGCAAAATTTTCTGAACTAGAATCTGTTCAAACTAAGAAAGTGTTATCCCAAAATAACGAAAATAATGTAAGGACAGGCCTTCCTTTTTGAAAAAAATTTCTGGGGCCCTTAGGCCCCAGACCCCACGCCCTTCAAGCTTCCGGCGCCCGCGGCGCCTCCAGTCACAACGTTCTCATTTGTTCGCATTCGTTTTTCGGTGCTCAATATTCGCTAGTCTCTATATGTTTTCGCCCCCCCAAAATCTGAACTCTCGCTACGGGCCTGGATATATGTAGGTCTGTTAACTGTGGTCTTCGTTTTCTAGTAGGCCTATAGGTCTGTCTTTTCTAGACGCCCATCAGGGGGGGTCTACATTAGATGCAAATACGTATATCTATTTGAATTGTATATATAGTCCTATATATGAGCTCATTACTGGAATCTGTTTGCCCAGCTATAGCCCATATGGGGCCCTTCTTTTAAAAGAAGTTGAAAACGAACGACTTACAATTCGGAATGGTTCCCTTGTATGCACAACATGGACAATTAAAAAAGAACTAGGCCTACCAGCAACCCTGAACCTTGGCCCCACACGGATCTGTCTACTCCCGTAAAAGCTTAACTAATAGGCCTAAACTTTCCCGCTCATGAACTTTAACGTCTGCTGAGTTGCTGCTGACATTGAAGATGCTTTTGATTCAGCCGGTCCAGTCTTAATGAAGGTTTGTATTTCACTTACTCTTTAAATTTGTAGTTGTATAATTATATTATTATTTGACACCTTTAATTGCGTATTGTAAGCTTAGTTGTTACCTTATAACTTAATTGGTATGCGCTGTAGGCTACTAAAATGTTCACAACGACGTTGTTGTTGTTGTAATATACCATAAAGAGCGAATATTCCAAATCATTACGCTCTGTATAATATTCGATATCTAAAAATAATTCATCCTAATTGTGTCTGAATTCCAGAATAATTCCTTCTGTTTCGTATATAACCGATACCAAAATGAAATATCTTGTTTTCTACAGATTGGCCTGTTTTGTTACGAAGACTTATTTATTATATTTGACTATATAATATGTAGGATAATTGAATAACTGACTGTTTACCTTTAATACAAATGACCGATAGATTGGTCCAATAATGTAAAACAAATATTGATTCAGACAAATCCTGTGTGTTTCTTTGTGGTATAACACGCCCATGGATGCATCTGTCGATTTATAATACACATTTGATATTTGTTATTTATTTGAGAGCACATAAAGAGAATTATAGGCCTACTTGTATTGACACAACTAACAGATAAGCCATTATGACGTTGCAGCGGGAGCTTTTCTATTGTTTATAATAATAAGTTAATGCACCATGTTTAAAGCAGACATTACAAATATGCGGATAAATGTATTTGTTATTGTTGTCAAATTTTAGATGTACCAAGTAGGCCTACTTATAATTTGGTGCATCCTAGCTTACACGCAAATAGCTAATAGAGCTCTAATGTTTAGCTTAATTTAGTGGTCCTTTTGACAAATTTGGTGTATCTTTGCATGAAGGAATGGATAAATTGCAATACTATATAACCGTCTCCTTATCTCTCCGTCTCCATCGAAGACCAGTCCGTCGTATAGTTCCGTTGGTAGATAGACCCTGCCTCTCGGGAGTCCACCACTTTTCTTTCATTAAATAATATGAATTGTGTGCCTAATGACTTTCTGTATATTTTCAGCCTTAACTGAATATCTAACTGGTTTACAGAAGAAAGCTTCAACATTCGTGAAGGATTCAAGTTATTTGTAAACGTGTTTTCTATCGAATATTTCGATTCTAACTTAAAGGGGTGCAAGACACGGCTGTTCGGACTGGATGCTCTGTTCGGGTTCGTGACGCCGTTACAGGTTTCCAGTAATCAGTCTGGTTTTTCCTGGTCGTCGTTCAGGGTTCTGGGAAGGTCCTACCCTCCATTGTTTTTCATGCTGTTTGACTGTTTGTACGATCGTATTCTGAAATTTTCTTTCGTTTTTATTTTTCGGTTTATTGTATACCAACGAGTTGACGAGGCCTGGTTCATCCTATCTGAAATAAATTCTATACTAAATCACAAATGTTTTGTGTTCGTTTGAGCGTAGCGAATTAGAACACAATGCTTATTACCAGAGCTCCATTAACTAAGTGTGAAACAGCGTATTCAGTAGTGCGGTGTGGGCTCATGACCTTTACGTTCACAAAACACAAGGTTAGTCAGCTGGGGCTCGAAAGACGATAAGCCGCTAATACCAGATTAAATTGCTAATACCGGGTTAGAGATGAACCTTCAACATTGCATGACGTCAACTTATAGCGGATTAAATTTAATAGTGCTTCGAGCGACCAGCCCCTGGAATCTAGATAGCGGACATTCACTACCCCTCTGAAGGGATAGTGACACAGCTCCCAGCAATGAATGTCTTTGGCGATTCGATATATATATCTAACTCTGATTGTCGTGGGTTCGATTCCCGGACTGGTTTCTACCCGCAAAATTTTCTAAACTAGAATCTGTTCTGAATAAGAAAGCGTTATCCCAAAATAACGAAAACAGTGTGTTAAGCTATTACAATAGGTGAATTAAGTGGTCAGATATTGCAATGAAATAAACACTTTGCTGTTTTCATTAGGGACCAGTTACTAGATTAAATTTCTAAGCGGCTAATCGTCTTTCGAGCAACTGACCCGGGTGACCCCAGTGGAACAGCACCTTAACATATGACTCACATAACCTACATTAGGGAACCTAGTCTGCTGTGATAATCCCGATAATCACCAACACCTTATCAGATTCAGATTTCAGACTTTATAATTATCTGGCACAATAATGGTCATAGAGCCTATGTGACCCGACGCCACGAAATGAGTCGCATGTCGCACATATTGATTTTGAGCTCAAGGCCCCCAAAGTTGTGTGAAAATTCTGACAAAATACCTTCGTTTATCTAATCTTTCATCTACACAGTATTTCCGATCAAAATCCAATTTGAGATATGAGAAAGCTATAACTTCCAATATTTTGGAAATTCCAAAATCTCATATCAATTAAAAATAAAAAAATTTCCAAATCAAAATGGTGAAATATCTATAGATTTTGGATATAGCTTGTAGTTCTTTCATCTTGTAACCAGCAACAACCCTTGTTTATTGTTTGTATCATTATAGGACAATGGTTGCTCTAGATTCATAATCACAACTTCTAAGCTTATTTTTTTTAGACTTGTATTTCGGGCATCAAAAGTATCGGTACTAAAGTGTAATAATTCCGTCAACTTTTGAGATAATTAAACTATTTTTGTATCATTTTAAAGCTTTACCATTCTGCTTTCCAAAGGTGTATGTATTGTATAATAATAATAATTGGAAGCCGCAAAATATACCTAAGACAATATAAAACATTAAATTTTACAAATAAATCGTGCGAGATTTCTAAGTACTCCAGTATTTGTATTATTAAATAGCTGCTATAGGCCATAAGGTGATTTGTTTCATAAAAAGTATGCAGATATTTTGCTTAAGCGTTCCGACTCGTTGGAGGGGCATTTATATATGAAATGGCAGTCGTCCCCAACTGCAGATTGAAATTTTTCGCACAGTCGTTCTTCTAGCGGTGTAGTTTTCCATCGACTAGTTTCTTAAGACTTCTGGGGACGGTTGCTGGAAGCGCTATGGAATTTAATCCTCTTATAGCTGACGTCTCGCCATGTTGAAAGTCTATCTCTAGCCCGGTATTAGCACTTTAATCTGGTGTTAGCGGCTAATCGTCTTTCGAGCAACTGGCCCCTGGTAAATAGTGGTCAAGTGACCGTGTACGGAAATAGGGGCCTATAACATTCTGAAGTTAGATTTTCGGATAATGGAACCAAGTTTTTTTTTCGAACTCAAAATTAATTTTAATAAATTTATTGAAGCGCCCCTTCAATGAATCGCGGTATGATCAATGGTAAACGCAATTAAATTGAAATTGAACTCTTTGTAAAGCCAGAAATTCGAATGATTTTTTTTCACTTTCATATACTTAGAATTTTTTAACTTTAAATAACAGGTATACAAAACATTTTGTCGATTTTAAGCCCAAGACAAACAGAAAGACTTTAAGTGCGCTGGGAAGCAGGAAGGAAATAACTTCTTTGTAGTTGTTGTTTCTTTGCTGTTTTATTTTTTGGTATTATTTTTGTCTTCTCCTTTATGATGCAAAGTGCAGTAGACAACATACAACGTGACGTTATAAGCATATATGCTATGCATCGACTTAAGGGTCATTCCAGTTGGTCCGTAAATATATATCTGTAAATATCCGCTGCTAAAGAAGCGAAAACGTGACCGTCTCGCCTGGTAACTTCAGAATCAATGTAACAACTGAATAAAATCTTTACCTAGATAAGATTTCGTTTTTTTTTTATCGAGTGCGTGACAATATATATATATATAGCATATCTGAACGCTACGGCTGGGTTCGGTTCCTTGTGCGCATCTCTTACACGTTTTCATGGCAACTAACTGTATTGCTTGTTTTAAAATTCATTAAAGACAAACACCATATTTTCGATTTGATATGCACACCGAACAGAAAGCTAAAGCATACACAGAATTATCTGTTTTGTTCATCAATTATATAATATCTCCAGCCGCTGTAGAGCTTACAACACAGAGCACTCCTGTGAACTGCCAAGATGGCAGAATCGTGTATTCATACGCCGGTCCAATTTATCTAACAATCGAGTGAACCTCGAGTGCTTCTCCTTTTGTGCAGTCAACGCAGTCTTAGAAATAATGGTTCTTTAAGGGTTCTTTAGAAAAGAGGATGGTTCGATAACTTCGATATAAAACCAGGACGGTTCTATATGTAACCATTATGACAAAAACGGTTCTTTGATATAAAAAGAAAGGGATAAATACTTCGAAGAGTAAGTTGCCGTCAGGGTTCAACACGGAACCAAATAGTGTTCCACCAGAGTCATAACTGAAACCAAAAATCCTCTTCGGCTTAGAGCCGACAATGAATTGAGCTCCATTATGTCCAACCTCATATATCCCCAATAGCTGAACCTTTCGCTCTCCCTGATCATTCGGTTAAAGATCATTTTGAAATCATGCCGATTGAAAAAACACAAATTCTTCCCTCTGAAGAAGAAACCAAACAGAAACGCTTAGAAAGATAGACTTATTGGATTCAAACTCTTCAAACTTTGTATCCACTAGGTTTCAATTGGGAACCAGGTAAAGGATCTAACAAAGAAATAATTCCATTTGTTTTCCAATATAACCAGCCAAGCACCCAATTTGCTAGTCTCCTTTTACAGGAATATCAAAATATTGTACCTAAAATCGCTTATCCTATCTCACAAAGACCCATGAGAGCATACAAGGGAAACAAAAATCTAAAGGACCTACTTGTTAAGGCGAAACTTCCCTATGTATCGGACGGGCTGTAACACCCATTCTTTTTACATACATATTCATTGATTAATCTCTGTATCTCTGAAATACTCATTTGTAGTCTACTGTATTCATAACCTATGCCGAATATCTTGTTAGCTACATTTTTAACTATATTTTATACACCATATATAACGGTCATTACTTTCTCTCGAGATGTCCTTAGGTTACCCAAAACACAACTCCAGATTAAGGTTTATTAAGAAACTTGTCTCTGGGAGTTATCTAGAACATAAGATGTTTCATCGATTTTAATTGATCTACATCCCTGTGCGAGTGTGATTGAAAAGCCATCAGGCCATGAGCAATTATACAATTAAAATACAGTAGATACGACAAACTTTCAGAAATTCGACATGTTTAACTTTTTTATCACGTTCCAGATATTGAAGTCCATCTAGCTTTCCGTCACCACGAAACACATTGCCATAAACAAATTTCACATCACTGACTGAAGACATTACAGGCGATTGGTGGACAGCTAAGATATTTTCTGTCCTAACTTTAATAAGGTTCATTTGCTGAGCAGCAGTAGCTCCTAGAAGAGGATTATATTCATTATCAACAACATGTACTTCAACACTATACCGTTTATAATTTACCGCATTTTTCATTGAGATTCGTCTTTCGCCTTTTGAGTTTGTTTGTGTACCATTATACATGTCAAGTGTATTGGACACATTGTCCATGTCACGGAGTTCTTTATCAATAAATACTCTGACGCAGTCTTTCTTTGGTAACACATTAACAGCAGCTCCACTGTCTAGTTGGAAAGGAATGGTATGTCCATTGGCAATCATACGAGCAAATATGCGTTTGGGGAATTTACTAGTCTGTCCATGAGATTCGGTCTCATTACCAACAGACACCACATAGCCCTCAGATTGCACCGAATCAGAATCCATGTCATCTACCTGATGTCCTTTTTCTTTTCTTGATTTAGCATTTGAACATTTACTGGCAAAATGATTCTGTTTATTGCATTTGGAGCAAGTTTTTCCCCTGGCAGGACATTTGTCCTTGATCAATTCGTGCTGGTTCCCACAAAAATTACAATTACAAAACGTATTTCTTCGTCCCCTATTTTTATTGTACATAACACCAGAATTGGATTTGTTGTGTCTGACAGCTTGAACCTCATCTGTTGAGTTCATAGTTTTCAGATGTTGTGTCGCGGACTCGGGCAGACAACACACACCAATATACTTATACAATAGACAATATACACCCTTGATACTTGCATTTCCAGTAAATTATTAGTTTACTTTACACTACAAACAAGTTGTGTATAAATAATCAAGTCAGCTTACCTGTGAACGCCCCATTCTGCCGGCCAGACCTCCGAGTTCAACAGTGTGTTTGATAATGCACAAATCTGTGAAGAGAATACTGCAAACAAATCTGGCGCGGTAAGCCAATGACCAATCATCAGGTCGAACCAAAGGCACGTGTCACAAAAGTGCGCAAACCACCGAACGCAAAGTGTTACAAATAATATATCCCACAATCTCTGTCGTTCAAACTATATTTAGACTTTACATTATGATAAAAATAAGGGAACATAATTAATATATACATGTACATTCAACCGTCTCATAAGTACATAAAGCAAGGAACAACTCGTTATCGTATGTCGTAAGCATAATAACAGTCTTGTAAATGTCATCCCTCATACCGGATGATACTCCGGAATCGTACATAGCTCTCAAGACATTGACTTTCTTTAACCAGTTATCATTTTGTTGAGGCATATAATATTCACCAGAGCTCATCCAGACTGGTTTTAATTTTACTCGAACAGAGACCGTAGGAGCACCTAGGTACTGGTCGTTTAGAAAACCTTCAACTGAAGTCTCAGTGGCGTCATTGCTCCCCCAAATCGCCACGCTCGTCCTCCTTGTCTTGATCGGAGGACGGTAAATGTATCTGATAGGCAAAGTCTTCATCTGATCTTTCAGATGACGAAGTGCTACTTTCATCAGGTGGTTTTGCTTGTTGAACAGCTCCTCGACTCTTTCTTGCTGTCGTTTTATCTCGAGAGTAGTCGCTATTTAACACGGAATCAGAAGATTATAACATCAACAGGCATAAACAGATTTCGATGTAGACCTCTTTTCCTACCTACCACGTCTTGTCGAACAATTTCAAACACGGGGACATCGCTATTAGGTTGACTTATAACGACATAAACATGATCCTCCCAGCGGTCAGGGATTCTACGCTTGCCGCTAGAAGCAACAACTCGGTCACCTACCAGTAGTACAAAACCACGAATATCTTTATCGTAGCCAGATATCTGGCGATCCTGTGAATTACCGGCCTATTGAGCCGCCAGCGGATATGATGACTGTAAGATTTTGCGTAAATTCTCCGCATACTTAGGCAGAGATAGACAAAAAGACTCGTTTTGCAGTCGAAAAGCTAAATCGATAGTAAGTCGTGGACACCTTCCGAAAGAACGGTGCATGCCCTGTACTTTCGTGCGTTGTACAGTTGTACGCAATGCATGAACAAGGGGTATAACATACGCTTTCCAATTCACTTTTTAGGGATTATCAAGAGTGTCCAGCATATCTGGCAATGTTATGTTAAATAGTTCACACATCCCGTTTCCCTTAGGATAAGGTGTTATACGGGATTTCTTGACCCCAAGGAGCGAAAATAGTTCTTTCATTGCCTTGCCTACACAATTTGCCCCTTGATCTGAATTTAATGGAATCCCATAATTCACTATGAAATTATTGAAAAGCGCTTTTGCAGATGATATTCCGGACATTTTCTTAGTAGGAACTGCTAGGACATATCTTGTGAAGTGGTCAGTTATAATTACTAATATACGATAAAACACACCTTTCGAAGACTCTAGTGTCAAGCAGTCAGTACACACCAATGGTTGGCATGTACGCATACTCACCATAGGTGCCTTCGAGATCCTTAAGCATATACGCTTTAAACAACGGTCACACTGTTCCACCAAGCCTGCAACATCCTTGATCATTCCTGTCCCATAGAAGCGTTCTCTTTTTAACAGCAATGTCCAATCTCTTCCAGGGTGACCTACGTCATTGTGAAGGCCCTTCATAACTGCAGGACCAATAGATTTTTGTAGCACTATCTGATTACAAACAGCTCCGTTTAGTTCGGTCCGTCTGTAAAGTACATTCAATTACAGCTTTGGTAATGATCGACACAATGCATTGTTCTCCCATCCAGTATCAAATTGGAAACGAACAGGCTTAATCCCAATTTGTAAACAACTTAACCATAGGTTAATACTTTATCATTTCCCTGCAGTTATCTCCATCGTTTGTGTCCATAAGAACCAATTTTAGTGACCTGACCACCTAAAAACTTATCGAGTACCGTCAGTTCACAAGACAGAGGTTCAACAAGTTGCACTGTTTGTCCCATGTGACACACAGCTTGTATCACCTCCGTGACTCTCTGAAACTGTTTCCGCCCACCTTGATAGTGCATCTGCATCCACATTTGTCTTTCCGGCAATATGCTCAACTGAAAAGTCAAAACTTGAAAGCACCGCTAACCACCGGTGACCTGTGGCGTCCAGTTTAATCGAAGTGGGAACATGTGTTAATGGGTTGTTGTCAGTTTTTACGACAAATATATGTCCATATAGTCTTTAAACTGTTCTGTTTATTTAATTTATCATTCGACTGGACGTGCCAACTCTTTTATTACATGACAGGGGGAGTGATCTCCCCTTATGTCCAGGGCAGGATTGAGCCCGGGGCTATCAATGCGCCATTCAAACAAAAAAACAAACAAACAAACAAGCCCGGGGCTATGGGATGGAGTGGGTGTCTTCCTGTGATGCGTTGCGCGCGATTGTAGGGACATCTAGGTTATTTGGGCTGGTATGTACTATGCCAAGAAAAGGAACATGTCGTGGGAAGTGGATGGGTCACCGCGTACTAGGGCTGTCATCAGGCGATGTGTGTGTCTTCCCGTGCGGCTTTGCGCGCCTCTCGCAAGAGTGGACGAGATATGACGAGAGTTGTGTGGAATGTTGTGAGGTCCCAGACATGACAGGAGGAGTGATTTCCCCTTATGTCGCGGGCAGGGTTTAGTCTGAGGCTGTCATGGGGGTGGTGTGGGTGTCTTTCGTGATGCTTTGGGCGCTATGGAGTCTCACGAGAATTGACGAGATGTGACGAAAGCTGCCATGGGGTGCTGTGAGGTCACAACAATGACAGGAGGAGTGACCTCCCTTAGCTACACATCAGACCATTTAACGAAGACGGAGGTGTGAGATGGACCAATCTGCGAAGACCGAGGTGTGAGATGGACCAATCAGCGACGTACTCCTGCGGCGACACCGCAGAACGCCGCAACGACGCCGCAGCTCGCCGCAATGGCGCTGCTCCCGGACAGGAAGACGAGAGTTGTGGCGTCATGAACTCATTCATCCCTACTACCAAAAGGTACCTGCAAAAGTAAAATCCTTGCCACATCAATAGTAACAAACGCAAACCCCCACTCCACTCCATGATTAAGAACAACCCGTCCTTGGCATGTAGTAGTTAATAATTCCTAAGGGGCTTACTGCATACTACTTATTTTTTCGCCTGGTGAAGGTAAAAATTCTGGAGATTTCGGGAGGTATTTATAGATATCTCACTAGTTACACTAGAGGCATAGTGTTAGAATGAACGTTGTGGTAGTGTCCGTAGACACTGTGGCTTTGGTATGTAGGCTTTGATGGTACAAATCCATGTCAGGACTGGAGGAGCATGGGGTAGCTTTTTTCTTTTTCTTTTTTTTTTTGCTTATTTGTTAGTTTAGCTCTTGGTATCGTCATCACAGTCTTACGCTTCATTGGCGATACAGCTATACACCCTTGGCGTTGTTAGTCTGTGAATTCCCCGTCACGTGACGCATTCTAATCTATTGATTACAATAATCACAATTGTTTTCCAAATAACCGGGCGATATTTTGAACACAGAAAATACTTTTATGTAAAAAATTTCATCTTTTGAGGATATATTCTGCAAAAAAGGTACATAATCTGTCAAATGACGAATCTTTCTAGTTTGTTTCCCTGCAAATATGTTGCCCAATCTGGCATACAGATAGTATTCAAACATTCTTATAATATTCTAGCCAGTGTGCTACAATTCCAACAAAACCTCATTATTTTGAATATAATAATTCTCTTAAATGTGTTCAATGATACTGCATGAAGAAATAATTGGCAAGATAGAATACATTATATTCTAAAATCGCTATTATAGTCTGCACGTGCTACATGCTATAAATCTGCACTATCCAGGTGTGGTGATAACGAGGTTAAGATGATCTTGATAAACATCGAAAGTGATGCTGCTCCAGTTAATACGGATCCTGGTGTATTATTGTTAGTTTGTTATCAAATAAGTGTCGCAGTTTATAGTCATGCTTTGTCTATTAGAGTTATCCCCCTTGTTGCGTGTTTAACATGTTAACAATACGTTTGTTTTTCACTGTAACGGGATTTTGCTTCTGGCTTGGCGGTCTTCTGCAGAACAACGCACAGTTCAAGGCATACCATGTAAAGTATAGCTGCACTTTGTTACAATAGTTCCAAGAGTTAGCGACGAAATCTATCAACTTCATACTGGACTCCAACTTTAAAGCATCAAAATTTCACTTCAACATGTTGAATACCGGTACTAAAGTCATTCGACACCATCCAAACCATCCTGCCATGAACATTTTGGTTGGGAAAAATCATCCTATATTGCCCTTGTGCTCTAGTTTGTGTGTTTGTTTGATTGGGGTTTAAAAGCGTACTTAAGGGTATTTAACTTGTATGACGACAGAATGTCGACTTCACACTGTTCTTCGCCTTAATACAACGGGAGACTCTGTAAGAAAACTCGTAAAAACCACCCCCGTGATTGCCGGAGCAACTCGGTGTGAATCACTCACAGTTAGACTCGAACGCGTGGATGGTACATCGAAATAGGATTAGTAAGCAGACACTCTAACCATTAATCCACAGTCGCGGGCCCTCTGGTGCTTTGAGAGCTTAGGGACAATAAGAAACCGATCGGTTGTCGCGTCTTCGTGCGGTTGTGATGTGTCTTTCTGTTTTATCAGTGTTTGTTGCCAATAGCATCAAAGGGTGATTTTTTTCACCCATTGGTGTCCACGCAGCCCTAGTAGCGGAACACGGTGTTAAACCACAACATACAAATAAGCAACCATATAAACCAGCTGCTTGCAGCACGACAGCGCCTATCTCACAATCAATATGTCTCTTATAGGGAGCGAACATCCAGCCAGGTAACGAGGTTAAACTCGGCCCACTGCTCGAGGCTCCAGTTTGATCTGTTATATCGTTGCTTCGCCGCAGATCGGCCCTAGCTAACGCCTTCCATACACCTGTGAGTTGTTGCATGTTTTAAAGGTCTTCCCAAATGGGTGATACCTAGAAAACTTATAAAAATAATTCAATGCCCACTCTTAGATTTTCAATTTGTTTCATTGAAAAAAAATCGGCAAACTTATGGAGAAATTGGGATTCAAACATGTAACATTTATTAGCACATACACATTGTTTGTATGTGAATAAAAAAAAATCTACGAATCGGACAAATACGGGATATTTTTTTATATTTAGTTGACTACATTATCTTTGGAATTTAGTCACTTTAAATCTGATTTAAAACCCATTTGGGAAGACCTTTAAAGTCATGAGTAGCCGATTAAGCGAAGTTGACATTCTGGCTATAGACGTTTTATATCATTAGGAGGCTACATTGAGGAGGTCTCTGTATCGCCTTCATTAAGCCAACGCCGAATATAGCCACCCCCGCCCCAAACATAAAACGCATAATGCTGATTCTTAAAGCTTTCTGCAAAATAATTGTAACATTTTAACACCATTGACAAAATATCGGTAATTTGACGAATCGATAATCTATTTGATTGTGTATTTAAAACGCAATTAGTTCAAACAAACTTTTGAAACGCATTCATGTCATTGTTATCCAAGTGTGCAGACGTACCACCTTTGCTAGCCAAGAGTTGTATTCCGAGCTACTTTGCATTATAACCTTTGGCGGATCGAGCGCATATTAATAAAATTACAACTACGCAACCTGATGGCGAATAAAATGACCACGGTTCGAATTAAAGCGTTCATAACCTATGTTGAATGTTATACTCAAGTTTTGACAATTTGTTTAACATTGTGTCTGTAGGTGTATAATGCAATACTCTCATAGAGTTGGTTTATTCCGTACTTCAGATTATTCAACTCATATGACGGCGACAACAAAGAAGGACAAGACAGGACAGTCACTAGACGCAATAACACTTATAAATTACATCAATCACTAGAGCCGCTGGTAGTTTGAGCTGCATTGCCAGTCTTAATCAACACGACCCTCCAGGGGCCGGTTGCTCGAAGCGCTATTAAATTTAATATGCTATTAGATGACGTCACGCCATGTTGAAGGTATATCTCTA
>JAVFBX010196753.1:2985-23470 GCA_034783855.1 Mopalia kennerleyi
CCCCCCCCCCCCCCCCCCCCCCCCCCCCCCCCCCCCCCCCCCCCCCCCCCCACGAAGGCACGAGTGGTCTTATGCAATTTCCACAGTAAGGGTTTCGTATTCCTTTAACTAGCCATGTCAAGGCTACGCTTACAGTTATTTCTGCTGCTTAAGTTACATGTACATATTTATACAAAACCATCAAAATTATATTGACTATTAACAGAAAATACTGAAAACAGACAGTCAGAGTCACCGAATCAGACCACATGGTTGATTTCGTGGTTCAAGTCTAGATCACTTACGCCAGCGTAATGAATTGGCGTATTCTAAGGCCACATGGAATTCGCGGGAGAGTGGGGAGTGTGGTGAGAGTGAGGAGAATGATGAGAGTGGGGAGAATGAGGAGAGTGGGAAGTGTGGGGAACATTGTCCATACGCTTGTAAATAGCCTTCCAGCCCCTAATACACAAAGGATGACAGAACGGCTGGATTGTGACAACGAAAATGCTTTTGAGCCGCCACTAATACCCAAAGGATGACAGAACGGCTGGATTTTAAAACAAAAAAAGGCTTTTGAGCCACGAATACACATAGGACTATTCCAAGATAGCCATACGATGGTGATTCGTCTAACACACAAATATCAGCCACTTTCAGCAACGCTGTGAGACAAATGATATACTTTTGCCACGTGAGGTATGTTTTGTGCGTAAGTAGTTTCCTAAAAAGGATTTGCTTTCATCTTACAATACACATATGGACCATTAATATGTATCTATTTGAGGTGCTAAATTTAGTTTAAAACATTCCTTTGAGATTGGTCCCTTAAAATTGTGACTTGACCCGTTACAGATAAACAAACCAACCAACACACAGACATATTTTTACCCAGAAACGAAACCCTCCCAATTGTCACACTTGTCTCTTACCAATATGCCACAGCCGCCTTTGTCTCGTGATGTCACAAGTTCTTTAGCCCAAGATTGGATTTCTGTATCGCCTTCTAACTTGTCTGGAGAATCTGTAATGCATTCATAAGAAACAAGAATTTAGATACCGGTTGACGTTTAAGAATCAATTTAGTTGACGGTCGGGTTTAGGGTTGGTGTTAGGTTCATCGTTCGTGCTAATCTTACATAAGTGGTTTGTGTTAATGTAAGGTACCATTTCTGTGTTTGTGTTGGGTTCATCATTGTCGTGGTTCGTGTTTGTCTTTGATATAGGTTCATTAACTTTTCTGGAAACACAAACCAGAATAAATAAGCATGGTGTGAGCTTTCGTGCGGTATGGTCTCCACACTTTCTCAAAGTACTGTATGTAGTATGTTAGATCAGTCTATATATAAATGCACATAACAGGGGTATATACATAGCACAAAGAGTTATATCATATATATAGAAGTGAGTACAGTTCAGTCCAGGTATGTTCTAGTATAAGAGTCTATTGTAAAGTGCATCTAACTCCAAATCCTAGTCTGTATTCATGCTGGGCTTTTTGGATGCAATATGTATTGCCTCTTTTATTTTCCTAGCATATAAGTTTGCTCGGGCGGTGGGAGATCACCAAAAAGAGACAGGCCATAATATTTCATGGGAGGATGTAGATGTGCTAGACTCAGAAACTGGTTTGACAAGTATAACTAATGGTTTTATTGTATTAAATAGACAGCTACACCCATTGGATCGCTCTTGAAGATTTGATTGACCCCTATACAGTGTGTCTTTTAATTGTTTGTGTTAATCTAAAGTGCGTAGTTTCCAAAGATCTAGATGTTTGTTTTCTGATGCAATGTGAGTTCTGACACAATCTTTCCAGAACATTCCATGTCTCAATAAATTCGAGCTGCGTTACGCATTATCGGAGTACTTCACGGAGTAGATATTATGAGTTGTTGGTTATATTAGTTATACTTAGCGAAGTTCATTAAATTCATATTGTTTGAAATATTGCTGCTGTAGTATTATAGTTCTTAGACGTCATTGCTGCGTCCTCAGGTCAGTTTACTGTCACTCCATTGGTAATTTTTGCCTTCTTCGGCAAAGTGACGGCGAGTTCTATACGCGAAGGATCGACATTAACTCCTGTTTTCTGCTGCTTGGGCTCTGATTCCGAGAGACGTCGGGGTTTTGACCTAACAGGTTCTTCATTATGTGTATATGAGGACTCTAATACACAGGAATATTCAACACGGCAAAAGTGTACAGTGTTTATTGGATCGATCCACTCGACTTCATCAGTCTTTGTAAACAACAAACGTTATGATCTATGTAGCTAGTCACACTCCGTTGTATAACTACTCATACTTCCATTTTATTGTCTTTATTAGTAGCAAGCTTGGTATATTTCACGAAATCATGATAGGGCCACCGACCACCACGGTCTCCCCCGACTACCTCATCAACATACGAGGCCTCAACACTCTCTCCCACGACTCACACGATCTATATGAAGACAACCTCTGCTTCTTTGGATGTCTGGCTATCCACATAGATGCAGCACCACCGAAATACTTCTTAACCCGGCACAGCTGTTCTTCGAGAGGTTCTTAACGGATGTTGAGATGGAGGCCAAACACTTTCGTGGGGTACCCCTCAGTCGTGTAGACCGTGCGGGGGTGTTAATCCACCTCAACATCGCCGTCAACGAACTCACGCTTGAGGACGAGGCTCGACACGCGGTCCGACTACGTCGACCGCTGGGTCAGCACACATCCCCGATGACGCTCAACCTTACCAACGCCACTTCAGCTATGTGAAGGACAGGAGCCTCTACGCACACCAATATCAGTGTCAGCAGCGCGGTCAGAACTTTCAGCGCTCCTATCATCTACACCGTCTCGAGAAAGCATGTGACGCCTGAATCAAGAAGCGGTACCCTGGCGGGTGTTTCAAAACACCCCTACGATATTTGACGATCTGATTGAGAAAGGTATCTCTATACGCCACGACGCTTTATGTTCCCCGTCCCGGTCATTTTTTTTTACCTGGAAGCATACCTACAACCCTAAGAAAGAGACGGATGACCAAACTATTGAAGTATCTGGGGCAACTCTCCTTTCTAGGGTTCAACAAAGGGCGGTATGACTTCAACATGGTGAAGCGTTATATCTACCCCTATCTGACAGACCGACAGACGTTAAAGTACGTGATTGAAAACAACAGAGCCACATGGCGATCGCTTTCTGCTTGCAGACGACTGCAACTACCTGACACCTATTTTCAGCTACGATAAATGAGTCAAAACCTACGACCGCAAGCTGCTCTAGGGGACGTTTTATTGCACCTAAGTTGATAGTCTTGAACTCCTAGAAGAGACCTGTCTTCCACCCAGAGAGGCGTTTAACTACACGTTGAAAAACACGACACTATCCAGCAACGACTACACGGCGCTACAACAGGTGTGGGATCGGAATGGTATGTCAACCCTCAAAGATTTCCTGGTGTGGTACAACAACCTCGACATGGATCCCTTCACGGAGGCTGCATAGAAAATGACCACCTTCTATCGTGACCTAGGGGTCGATGTCGAATAAACCCGGCTATCGTCAAATATCGCTAAGTCAACGGATTTGAAGGTTCGTAAATCCTGCACCGATGCTACCATATGCGCCCAATGAAGTTTACCATCCATCATGACATCGCAAGCGTCGACTGACCCCCACACGTCAGAAGTACGCCTGAAATACACTCGAGGTGTGTCAGTCAGTACATAGCGAGCTACGGTGCTGATGGTGGTGACTTGACGTATTATTATTATTATTATTAATAATTTATGAAGACGTATATTGTAGGTTGAATCACCATCAGTAGCGTGGTCCGCTAGGGTTTGGGTGTTTGCGGGGTTGACGCGGATCTCGGGAAGTAGGAGAGATAGGTCTGATCTATGCAGAACATGGAACAACAGATAAAGTGTGAACAAGAACAATTTTTATAGGTTAGACAGACGAGCGACAGTGTTTTAAATTCAAACAAGTTGACTGAACTGCTCAAGGATATCATCCACAGTGGTGGTGGTGGTGTTGGGAGTAGTGGTGGTGTATGTGGTGAGCTCCGTGCGGGGGGTCAGGTCGGCTAGGGCGGTCTCTACCTTCTCTAAAAAATCCGTAAACACTTTCTCGAAACGGGCATCGCCTTGTTTCACCGCATTGACCGGCGACGTAACCTCGTAACCTCTAACGAAATAGGCGACACATACCACTGCTATCCACACGGTCGAGGGCTTTAGGTAGGAAGTGGACAAATCCGGGGTTGTCTTCAAGTCGAGGGTTAGACACGTATGTTGGGTTTTCTCGGAGATCTGACGACATGCACCGCGATACTTTTTCTGCTGGGACGCTATCACAGGGGTTAGGTAGTCCGCGAAACACCTCATCCTGATGTCCTGTAAGTCTTAGCACATCGGGTGATCTAACGGCCTCATCGGGGGCTGCTCTAACGTCTCATCTCCGGTGTGGTGCGTGGCCGCTACCAACCCATCCACGGCTATTAACTTGATCCGCTGGAGTCAATTCCACACCACAAGGGTGCACAGTGAGATTTATACGCCGGGAGTGGTTACTTTCACTAGGTATCAATTGGCGCGGCGAGGGATTGAGGACTGAACGTGGTGGGTCTGGATGTGGCGCTGGTTGTGGCGTTGGTGGAGAGTTCTCTCTGTTTTTTCTTTCTTGCTGATAGACAGTGAGAGATCAGGCAGGCTGTTAGACACCGAGAGAGACCAGGTAAGCAGGCAGGCAGGTAGGTGGTAGACAGCGAGAGAGCAGGCAGATTGGTGGACAGCGAGAGAGCAAGTAGGGAAGCAACAGACAGGTCAGTTTAACCGGCGAAAAAACCTGCCTATAGCCATGGCTCGAACTAGTTCACCGGTTTTATCGAACTCAAACCGGTTCACCGGATTCAACCGTCTCTAACCAGTACACCAGTGTCAACCGCTCTGGTGAGTGCACTCGTGTCAGTAAGTACGGGTTATGGGTTTGTTTGGGTACTCCACAGCCTCCAACCACACCTGCTAAAGCGAAGGGTACACCATTACAGTAATGAAGGAGGAGGCTGAGGACGAGGCCTACATCATGGCCCTCGATTATTGGGAGGAGGCAGAGTCCCGCGGCCTGGGCAGCCTATGAGAACGAGAAAGAGACCAAGGATAACAAGTAGGCTGGATCTACTTTTGTTTACTTCCAAAGGCCCTTTTCAGGTCCACCCAAACCTTACAAAAAAAGTCCTCAACAATTTGCAATGACAATCTAACACCAGGCCCCCACACCCACACATTTAAAAAAAATTGTTTACGTTGAACCCTTCCTTGCCGAGTTGCCCTTTCTATACTACTTTTGTACATAGGCGTTAAGTTCAGGGTTCGTATAGGTGTTAAGTTCAGGGTTCGTATAGGTGTTAAGTTCAGGGTTCGTATAGGTGTTAGGTTCAGGGTTCGTATAGGTGTTAGCATAAGAGTTCGTATAGTTGTTAAGTTCAGGGTTCACATAGATGTTAGGTTCAGGGTTCGTATAGGTGTTAAGTTCAGGGTTCGTATAGATGTTAGGTTCAGGGTTCGTATAGGTGTAAGGTTCAGGGTTCGTATAGGTGTTAGGTTCAGGGTTCCTATTAAGTTCTTGTTATTGTGCGGGTATCAGGTTCAGGCTTCGTGTTAGTGTCAGTTTTGGGGAAAGTGTTGGTGTAAGGTTCAGGGATGGCGTTGGTGTTAGGTTTAGGTTTAGGGTCCGTGATAAGTTAAGGGTTCGTGCCGGTGTTAGTTGAAGCGTTTGTATTCACAGCAACAGTCAAATCGCCGAACATTTTAGTGTTTCACTAGTTGATCTAATGGCAATTGGTCTATAATATACTTTGTTTATATAAGTATCCATTTACAACACCGTTTATACTAAAATAACCTAATTTTCCATTATCTCGACATCTATATACTTACCATAATACAAGTGGACGATCTTTTGAACATATGATTTGATAACTTCATACAGCAACAATGAATCGTCTCTGTAGGGATAATATTCTAGGATAGACTTATCAAGGAGCTGGAAGATAACAAACGAGACTATGTGGTCTTGTTTAGATGAACAGAAATTGTGCAAGAATAAAACAGAGAAAAAAGACAGTGGTGACATGAAAGCTGAATCATTTGACAATGTATTTGTTAAAAGGTATTTAATCTCATTTTATAATTAATTTATTCTGATAACATTCAAATACATTGTATTTGTGGACGCTTGTAACGGTTGCCCATCAGCTAAGTACCCAAATGGACTAACTCAAGTGTACGTTGGTGTTTTGTTACCTCCATCCCCGAAAAACAAGACGACAACCTTTTATCGACATGTTCAAGACTATACATTTTAATGCATGTGGGTACATTAAATGATATTTATATAGGAGTATAATATACAGACATATTCAAGATACCGTTAATTGCAACATTTAACGTATTGCACGAGAAGTTAAGTGGTATATTTACCCCTCGTCGTTTCAGGTCTTGTGGACATGTTCCGTTAACATCCATCCTCCATCGTTTCAAACTGTAATATACAGTACACAAAAATGATGTAAAATGCGTACCTGTAAATCCCACCACACACACACAAACCCACCCCCTCCAAACAAACGATCTAGGCCCTACATATGGCTACCAGTTAGTACTGTGTAGACGTCTGAGCTGCCATAATAAAGTATACAGCTATATTATTATTTAACATTTTGTGTTATTACTCTCTGAACGTTGACCCTGTCCGGACTTAACTACGGATTTAAGTGACGTCTGCATACATCAGTTTGACAGATTAAATGGAGTACTGCACTAAACATGGATATAGTGAAATTGACCATGTGAAATTAGTCCAATAAGTCAGAGAGAATTAGGTGATACCTTAAACAGAACAGCAACAAATATCCATGATTCAAGCTGTTGAGTGTCTCGCGCTCTAGCAAAAATTGGATCACGCATATGCATATTTTTAGTTAAAAATAATTTTTAGGGCATATAAAGATTATGATCTACTTGGCAAACATATAAAAACATTTAATCTTGTAGAACAGTAAAAACTGATCTCATTTTAATGCATACATCATTGATACATCATGGTTTTATTTCGCTCTGGCGTAGGAATAGTGTAGGAGTACCCAGTCCAATACTGATATTTGCGGGATTACAGCTGATTGGCGAATTGGACAGGGATTTTGATTTTATAGTTGATTTTTATGAAATAAAATATTACATAGTGAAGTTTAAATACTATAAATATTACTCTAGTGAATGGTGGCAAGAATAACCAACACGACGCTGTGTAATATTCTCTATATATTCGAACGGTATATTCTTATAACATGGCCTATAATCGAGTTACTCTACAATGCATACACCATGAATACAGCTTACTTTTCTGCGATCAAATGAAATGTCCCCTTTCTGCCATTGGTTAGAGCTGGGTCAACACCATGAATACAGCTTACTTTTCTGCGATCAAATGAAATGTCCCCTTTCTGCCATTGGTTTGAGCTGGGTCAACACCATGAATACAGCTTACCTTTCTGCGATCAAATGAAATGCTCCCTTTCGGTCAACGGTTAGCGTTTGATCAACACCATGGATACAGCTTACCTTTCCGTGACCAAATGAAATGTTCCTTTTCTGTCAACGGTTACAGTTTGATCAACACCATGAATACGGCTTACCTTTCTGCGACCAAATGAAATGTTCCTTTTCTGTCAACGTTAGAGTTTGGTCAACACCATGAATACGGCTTACCTTTCTGTGATCAAATGAAATGCTCCCTTTCTGTCAACGGTTAGAGTTTGATCAACACCATGAATACGGCTTACCTTTCTGCGACCAAATGAAATGCTCCCTTTCTGTCAACGGTTAGAGTTTGGTCAACACCATGAATACAGCTTACTTTTCTGCGACCAAATGAAATGCTCCATTTCGGCCAACGGTTAGAGTTTGGTCAACACCATGAATACAGCTTACTTTTCTGCGACCAAATGAAATGCTCCATTTCGGTCAACGGTTAGAGTTTGATCAACACCATGAATACAGCTTATCTTTTTGCGATCAAATGAAATGTTCCTTTTCTGTCAACGGTTAGCGTTTGATCAACACCATGAATACAGCTTACCTTTCTGCGATCAAATGAAATGTTCCCTTTCTGTCAACGGTTAGGCTTTGATCAACACCATGAATACAGCTTACCTTTCTGCGATCAAATGAAATGCTCCATTTCTGTTAATGTTTTGAGTTTGGTCAAACCAGCCTCCCTTTGCCAATAACTTCGCCATTCCAGTTCTGAAATGAATCAATAAAGCTCTATAAGTTAGATATGCTACTCTATGGATTTTTGGACTATTCTGTAAGACCTTATTTCAGACAAATATCTATATAATATTTATGTGAAGTAAAAATGAAATAGCTGGCTTTTCTCCAGCAATTCTGTTCATCAGATTATGAAACGGATATATTAATTTTGTGTATCAGTTACGTCCTTGGTTAAATAAAACAGGCCAGGTGCTAGTTAAAAAACTTACGAGTTAATGGCGATAATGTAAAGGAAATGTGGCGCCAGAAGTTTGAAGATTGGATGGGATTGTGAGAGATTCCGGTGAGTTGTCACACAAATACCTTCCATCAATAAGTGAGTAAATGCTGCAAAACAAATTTAAGAAGTGTTAATCGACAGTTATGTAAATTCGTGTCAGCCTTCCAAAAATAGGTATCAATGATGCATTTTGATGAGGGACAATCGGCCAACCAATTAACCTGGTGTGGCACCGACAATTGTTTCATCTGTCTTATATATGTCAACAGGTTATCCCTTTCAACTGATACGGAAACAAATGACACTCAGAATTGAAAAGATCGTTTGTTGTCTTTTACTATGATTTCCTTTCGCGTAAAAATTTTAAATTCATCAAATCAAGCAAACACAATCACATATTAATGTATGATTTCTTTCAACGATGGAAAAACTATTTTGTATAGTCAACGATAGGAATTGACCGATCGCTTGCTGCCAATAAAATACTAGTAGTTAACGAGTTACAACTGACGTCTCAGCTAAAGTCACTGTACATATATTTACTATCGCAAGTTGGACTATTTACGTAGATTAAATTGATAAAAGATTGCGAAATGTAGATTTTCAATTTATTGGTACCTGTAATTAATTAGTTAACGTATCATTGGTGGAAATTTCCAAATTTGAGCGGGACTTAACCGGAACACCTCGTCGGAACACACGGAACTAAATTTATGCGAATCCAAAGGCCAAGTCAACCTGTGTCCACGAGAGATGACAATTGCCAAACGGAATTTTTCTTTGAGTTCAAGTTGATTTAAATCTAAATATTGAATATATACCCATAGGTTTGGCCAAATGACGGATTATACTTGTCGACGGCGGTAAGTAATAATGGTCATTAGTTTTGGCCACCATATTGCCTTCCAAAATTAGCTGCTGACACAGAAACAAATAAAAGAACATAAACAGTTGGAAAATAATTTTGTCCGGACTTCAGTCGTGGAAGTCAACATTGATGCGTGTGACTGTACTCGCTTGCATGAATACACGGGCGATCACTCCGGGCGACCAATCGCTGGCGACTAGAAGCCTGGCGAAAATATTTTAACTTGTTTGATCCGAGCGACTGGTCGGGTGGATGGGTTTGGCGATCTACGACTCTACGTCAGTCATAAAGAGGACAAGACCATTGAATGACAGGACGTAAGACAATATAGGGCCAGGTCAAGACACAGAGAGGCCCTTAACGCTGAAAATATTTTGGTGTCCCCGTATACCCACTATATATCAAACCAATAACGCGTATAATAGCGTTTAGTGATCGCATCCTATAGGAAAATTACAGAACTTAAATTGTTTTCCTTTTCAACTATAGTTGAAAAGGAAAACAATTTAAGTTCTGTAATTTTCTGTCACACAACAATTGTAATATGTCTCTTGGTTCAGGAAATTACCTTAATATTGCACTCTGTGTGTTTAAATGGTATTTGCCACAACCAGTATGTGCCAAACGTAAATTTATTAAAAATGGCGATTGAACAAACTTGAAACGATCAGTACCAGTTATTTTCATTGTTGATATCTTATTGATTGATTATCTTGTTGATTTTGTTTGCTCTGCAACTATGGACAAATCGGCCACCTGTAGTTCGACACACACCAAAATCAATCCCAAGCGACGTCTTGTCATATGGAACAATCATACTAAGTTTGATTCAAATTCCACAAGAAGTTTTCAAATCAACATACAGAAATGAATATTAGACTTTGCCACCAGGGGGGGGCACCACCTGTTGTCCGACATATGCCAAAATCGTTCCCAAGCGATGTATTGTCACATGGAACACACATACTAAATTTGATTGGAATTCAATAAGCGGTTTTCAAGTTAACATGCGGAAACCAAAAATTGGACGGACGGACAGACAACCCCATAACATAGTACGTCCCGTCAAATGACGGACGTATAAAAACAAGAGGAATTGTATATATAAATAGCAGCTGATCAGTCAGAATAATGGTTTCCTTTCAATAAAGGAGAAAAACAAGAGGAATTATATATATAAATAACGGCTGTCTCCTTCCAACAAATTCGTTCGAATAGTGGTGATATGTCGCAATCATGAATTCAGAAAACTAAAACATACACAGCCACCCGCAGCAGCTTTTCAGAGCTGTCGACCCACCCCATCCCCGAACATCGCAGTGCATTAATACTAGCTTGACCCCGTCCCAAGATGTACATGCCACTCCAAATACCCATTCTGTATTACTTAAATAAATAACGTCTACCTACCTAAATGTGTGATAGCCTGATGGTAGTTGCCATCGGCATTGTTATACCACATCTTCGCTAGTATCCAAGTCATGGGGGGATCGGAGGGCAGAAATACCTACAAATATAACCGTTTTCACCGATGAGAAAGCAACAGAATTGAACTGACTGTCAATGCCGGGGAGGAAGGATTTCCGAAGTATGTGTATTGGGGAAAGAGACTTTAGCGGAAATAAGGTGATCTTCAGGGGCCGCCAAAGTCCCGGAAGCCCTGACTTATCCCATACAACAGAGCATGAGTCCTCCATCGATACTCAATGGTCATTGTATAGCGCTATTTATTGGCCCCGTATTCAATCAGATTTTTACATGCGGCGAATTATCATTGAACATGTAATTATGAAATTCACTATGTCTGATACTTCGCATGAATCAGGTATACTTTGAGTGATTGTTGTATATTTCCATCAACAGAATCAATTAAACAGAAAATATACTTTGAGTGTTCTAAATGAATGGTCCTGGAGTAGTAGTCTTTGGGGTGTATTGCCAACGGGTAACAAGGTCTGACTAGCTACATAATAAATAATGGCTAAATAATCTTAAATGAATAAAATACGGCTCAGTACAGATTAATTTTTATTTAAGAAAGTCGTTTATTCCGTTAAGAGTAGTATAGAGTCAGCTGTTTGGTTATAATTTAATATTACATTGTTGGAGGGTTTACCAAGTATAGCGAAGTGGGTTTTGGTTTGTGCGTTATAAAGAATAGTGGAGCACTGATGGTCCGCGCCGCTATACATTATAAGTAAGGGTTGTGCGTTGTGTAGTATAGCTGAGCGAACGGGGAGCACCTTAGTACTGAATAATTAAGGGTAGTGTGTTATAATGTATGGTGAGGCGTCGTGTACCAATTGAGTATGTAATAATTTGAATTTGAAGGTACCGGAGGAGCAGTGACGTTGTTCTCGCGAGTTGGCTCCATTGAATACAGAAAGGGAACGCGAGTCGTATATACGACGTCCTAACATGGTTTACGGAGCATGTGACTAACATTCTACATCAAGAAATTACCAAGTATCTTGATAACATCCATTATACATCACCGGTCAGTACTTTTAACATCTTTAATCACTACGAACTGATCATGCTTCAAAAGTATATCAGATGTGATTCTCACCTGTTGGCTTCAGTATCCAGTCAAGGTCAGCGGAGCCATGGCAGACACGTAACTCCATTGGTCGCACATGGTCGCCTCGGTACATGATTTACGAGCCTACACAAGCCTTGACTTGACGGTGTTTGAAGATGGGCAGCGGGATAATTTAGGGCGTTTACTCGCGTTGAAACAATTCACAGACGACCTCTGTGATCAAGCACAACACCCTGCCGCCATATGCAGCTACTATGAACACACCGTGTTACTAACGATTGGCGACTTGTCACAAACCACGATACGGCGTATGGTCACATCATTAGCGGTCTTCAGTGTATTGGGTTGTCTCGCATGTGTCTTCACTTGTTACTTTGGTCGTTTGCGTTAGCTCCAACGGGGAAGGCGGCAAAGCACCGACATCTTGCCTAGCCCTCGGCGGCCACGTCAGCGACCAAACCGGCGACCAAATCTACCCAAAAAAACCCTTGGAAGGACCTGGCGACGGATGTATTACTAACACAACCGCCCGGCGGCCTACATCTTCATCGCTGTTGACGATAACCGACCAATGATCAAACAGGAGGATGACGACAGTGTAAAAATGGCTTTACTGGAGCCTCGATTGCTGGAAGCTCTATCTCGCGCCACCACGTAAAAGGTACACGACGCAACGTACTGCGCAACTTACATAGCACATTACCCTGTTGGATGAGATTGAAGCGATATTACGACGATCGAACCTGTATGACACGGAGAAAACGGTATCATCCAACATTGCAGCTCTTTTTGACCTATCACAGTCAACTTTGCGAGACACGACCTTCAAACTCCACCATGGCCCTACCGATCGGTAACACCTTAGACTCTTCCAGGCTGAAAAACTCCTGCTGGAAAGCTTCGACCGACACCTGCACAAAGCTCAACAAGTTCTTCATCCTCCTTCTCAACACTGACAAACGTCACCGTCAACGTCACGAAGCGAACTGCAACACGTGGAAGATGAGGTGTTTAGCAGGGTTTCCGTACATCTCCGTAAAATGCTCACGTTCTGTAACAACACATCAAAACGAATCCCATCACCGGTCGGAACGAGACAGGGGCCTTGGTCTTTGACGAGATGATATGATCAACGATGCACTTCGTGAAGTCCTAGCTTATTTTCCGAAATCCCCTCGAAATGAGCCATTCAGACGACAAACGGTGTGATCTGAACTGGTACATCCGATTGGACGTCAAGGCCCGTAATGCGAATCTTGTTAACAAGAATTGATGGACTGTCAACTTTCCCCCAGGATTTTAGATTGGTTGATGTTTTTCCATAGCCTGTCTGTCCCGTAAGACAGAAACTATGCCAACACAAAGTTTTAAGGAGAGCTTAAATGAGGATATATCTCCTAAGAAAAATAAAATATTGTCACAAATACAAGGTCGCTGCACTATTATTAGGTCACTCTTATATCCACGTGCAATTTCACGTGTATACTGATCTTCCTAACGAAGGTTTTTATTGAAGTTACAGGACTGCAATATGTGTGGATAGACATTATATAGCTTCGGAAAATGTCAGGTTTGTATAAAAACAGAATTGTATTTATTTTATTTATTTTGGCTGTTTGTTGAAACTAGCTGTTTCGTACCTTCTTTTTATAGATACTCTTCAATTGGCTACCAACATAACTTTGCAGTGTGTGCCTGTGCCCACACTTCACTCAACGACATCACCAGCTCAGTCGCGGACTCGTCGCCGTTCCCCTTTAACACCCGGCAGCTGATGAGGAGGCGGCGGCGGTGGTTCACCGCACGGGGCTGCTCACCCAGTAGTATCCAGCGGTGGCGGTATCCCAGTTGGTATAATGTGGGGCGACTTCCAAACACTCGCACGGCCGCGTTCCTCAAAAACAAACCTCAGAGAAACCTTCAATGAGAAACCGCCCGCCAGCCAGCAATAGCGGTCGAATCAGTACGACAGCAACCAATAACTAAACCATTGACAACACAACACCCGCTAGGAAAAAGAAAATCACCCGCCCACACAACAGCAGACGGCAGTCGTCGGTGGATCCCCTACAGCACCACCACAGCTCGTCCAATTGAGCGGCGTCAGTGGCGATTACTCCTCTATTGGAGTCCCTTTTTAAAGATAAACTCCTACGCTCAGCCTCAGTGACTCTGTGTGGAGTGTGTGACTGTGTGTGGAAGCGATATGTTTTACGTGACCCTGTCCAGTAAGGGGGAGTGGTGGGGTCCCAACAATACGGTCACCCATTATACGACCCAACCCCCACAGTCTAGCCGGGAACTTTGGTGAACTTCTGTAAGAAAAAGTTCAGTTTGCTTTGGGTCGACGACTGCAGCAGTTTCTGGAGCCCGGTCACCGTACTGAGTGATGAGCTGTACGAAATGGTACCGGACTGTCTGGACAAGACCGATATAGCGGCATTCAGGCCTTGTCTGTCTACCGCGACTTGGTGGAGCCTTTCGCGGTAAGTGTTACCCTCGTTCTTCTGTTGCGGACGGTGAGCATCGATTATCGCAACATCAGATTACAAGTGAGTCGTGAATTTCGACATATATTCATTACCTCGCTTTGCAGAAGAAAGAATACATTACCGTAAAAATAGATATAAGAGACGACTTCGGGCGATCGGGTCCTTTCTCGCGTGGTAAGTTGGCCGTGAAACTACACTGTCGACTGGAGCGTGCTGCCCATTTCACCGAACACAATGACGGCTCGACAAGCCAGTGTCAACTACTATTCTGGACAAACCATACGTCTTCAGAAGGGTGTTCAACCAACGTGTTGAATATATTAACGGGAAAGGTAAATGTTTTTCGGCCTAAACTTATTAATTTTATTGCATATTTTCAGAAGACAACCACCTGTATTGCATTTGCAATCAAATTAGCATAGCCGTTAATTGGTTAATTTTAAAAGCGGAACTGACGTCAGTCACAAATAAATTGACATCACGTTAAAATAGAAATACACTGTATCGTTACGTCATCTAACAGACCGTTGACTTAACAGAGCCAAAGCAACCGGCCATAAGGGGTTCCTGTCAAACGACAGCTCCGCTATACTCAATAATGCACAAACCCAAACCCGCTCCGCTATAGTTGGCAACGCATAACCCTTACTTATTATGTAATGGCATAACCAAACTGCTAGATCTATATTACTGTTGGGTAAACCCCAGTGAAGGTACGCCGCCACCTCTATGCGAGTTCTATTTAGTAGTTATCTAAATCCATCCGGTATCTTTAAGGAAAAGAGAAAAAATCTAAGTATATATTTTATCAAACCCATTTTTAGTACATTTTCCCAAGTTGCCTATTCATCGTGCAATGGATCTAGCATTCGTTGCGCCTATGGCATTTTTGATTTGCTTGAGGGCTGTGATAATTGCCAAGTTTATTGTAAAAGCGACACCGCTTCATTGTCGAGCGCAGCTATATATCTTTATGTGATGGGAGGTGAAAAAATATCGTGCATAAAAAATAATGATTATGCTCACGGGATTGGCTGGTCCTTTTTTCTGGAACAGCTGAATGGCCACAGGCATCAGCTGCTTCTCACGGTTCTCAAAGAATAAAGCCAGCGGAGCACAAAGCTGAAATATTAAAGAAAGTGCTTATTCATGGTGGACGCTATACAATTCCGACAACGATAAAAATAATCATATATCTTACTATTCACATGCATTTTAAAACTATGGAAAAAATAGATTTGTTGTTAGATGGGCGGTTTAACGAAGTACTTAATGTTGTTTTACTCATATGGCGGCGTGTCAGTCCAATCGGTTAATGACACAACGCTGGCGACAAACAAAGACAAGAAAGAACAATGACAAGATGGAATAAAAAGACATGATGGACAGATAGGCTTCATGTTGTTCCATAGCCCAAAAGGCTGCAGGGCAACAGGAAGCTCCCTCCCAGCTGCTCGCAGGTAAACAGGAAACTTCTTGCCAGCCCTTTGTAGGACAACAGGAAGCTGCCTACGAACCGTTCCCTGGACAACAGGATTTGTTTGTTTGTTTGATTGAGATTTAATGTCGTATTCAAGGGTATTTCACTTATATCACCACAGATTGTCAACTTCACACTGTTCCTTGCCTAATTACGATGAAAAACCGTGAAGAAACCAAGTAAAAACCAACCAGACACATCGTGTGACTCACTAATATACCTGATGGTCGACAGACGGACTCCATCCCGTGAACGGTAATTGGAGTAGCATTAGGAAGCGCACACACTAACACTAAGAAACGGCCGCGGACCTGGACAACAGGAAGCTGCCTCCAACCGTTCGCTGAACAACAGGAAGCTGTTCCAAACCGTTCGCTGGACAAAAGGAAGCTGCTTCCAAACCGTTCGCTGGACAACAGGAAGCTGTCTCCAAACCGTTCGCTGGACAACAGGAAGCTGTCTCCAAACCGTTCGCTGGACAACAGGAAGCTTCCTCTGAACCGTTAGCTGGACAACAGGAAGCTTCCTCTGAACCGTTCGCTGGACAACAGGAAGCTTCCTCCAAACCGTTAGCTGGATAACAGGAAGCTTCCTCTGAACCGTTCGCTGGATAACATGAAGCTGTCCCCAAACCGTTCGCTGGACAACAGGAAGCTTCCTCCAAACCGTTCGCTGGACAACAGGAAGCTTCCTCTGAACCGTTCGCTGGACAACATGAAGCTGTCTCCAAACCGTTCGCTGGACAACAGAAAGCTTCCTCCAAACCGTTAGCTGGACAACGGGAAGCTGTCTCCAAACCGTTCGCTGGACAACAGAAAGCTTCCTCCAAACCGTTAGCTGGACAACAGAAAGCTGCCTCCAAACCGTTCGCTGGACAACATACAGCTGTCTCCAAACCGTTTGCTGGACAACAGGGAACTTCCTCCGAACCGTTAGCAGTGAAACTAGTCCTTAACATATTGAGTGTTTGGAGAAGCCTGGCAGTTATACTCCTTCTGGCGACGAATATTTATATTTACCTAGATGTTTAATTTTGTGAAAGAATGGTTGTGAGGTGGAATTATATCCATCCTTCGAGCTCTCTTGCTTACGTGTTTTGTCAATGTCTGTATTAAGCATACTCTAACCCCGCCTCAGCTCACACTTTGCGATTTTTTTCAAGTTGAGATAGTGATCTTTATGCTAGAGCAGACCCGATCAAATTGGAATTAGAAGACTGTTAACGTTGACTTTAAAACTTGACTACATTATTTACAACAGCGGTGTTTTGATTGCATTTTACCTGTTTTCTCGGCTTTAATTTGTCAGTGAACCGTACTTGAGGAAATGCCTACTCCTCGGTTGTTATTATACCTACAGAACTGATTTTTTTGCACATTTCATCTCGATATATAAAACAAAAAAAACGGTCATTCAGATTTTTAATATCTTTTTCGTTTTATAGATAAAGATATAAGAAGTTGAAATTTCCCTATTTTGACCCATTTTTATTATTATATTTATGACCGTTAACACATTATTGCAAGAAAACTAAGATAAGCTGAAAACACTGATGACGTTTTTTGTTTTATATAATGCATTACACGTTGATGGGAAATTGAGCAGTTGACGAAAATGGTGTAAAAGAAGTAACAATTTGAAAAAGAGATATCAAAACTTAACTTTTTATGCAAACGTATTTTTTTCTGTACGTTTTAGAAAAATAGAATTTACTTATAATTGTTCTGCAGGCAAAGACGACTCAGAATATATATATACACTATGTAGGGGGGGGGGGGGGTGGAGTATCCTTAAACGCCAATGAATGTGGTGTTGAATTTGATGCAGATAATACCACTTTACACACAATATCTAAATCTGTAACTGAATTAGAAGAAATCCTGAATTCAAATGTTACTCAAGTTTAGGAAAGTTGTCAGAAAAATAAGGTGACAATTAACTCTAATGAAACTAAATCAATGTTAATTAGCACAACTGTCATCATCGTTGACTCACCATCACAATCAATGAATACCCCATTAAATGTGTCACAGAAATAAAGTTACCAGGATTGCACATAGAAATGTTATGTGAAAGTGTTATAAACTTACAATGTAGTTCTGACTGGAACTGGGTACATCTTCTAAGATTTGAAGATCAACGATGAAGAGACGTTTCTGTTGAATAGCTTCATCCAAGGTGAGGCCCTCCAGGAATGGCCCTACCATGCAATCTGTCACTCCAAACCTAATCAAAACCAAATTATGTAAATCAGCCTTTTTAACAGTGTCACAATTAACGTTAGATCGTTTTTACGGTTAGGTTAACACAGCATGTCAATACCTCGATACACACTCTTGGATTGGAGAAGACATGAACATTCCGAAACAAACGTTAGCATTTAAATAATGATTATAAGCATATAAAAAGATGTCTGACATCATAGGCGGTTGGTATTATAACAAAACCATGCAGGTATTTTTCATAAAAGCATGCTTTTCATTTCATCGAACACTCTTAGAAATAATGGTTCTTTTGAAAAGACGATGGTTCTATATGGAACCATTATGACAATAGCGGTTCTTTGGTATAAAAAGAAAGAGAGAAATACTTGGAACAGCCGCTTTGACGGTTCCACACGGAACCATAAAGGGTTCCGCCAGAGCCTTGACTGAAAAACCTTAAAGGGTTCCATAAGAGTCATATTTTTTCTTAGTGTGTAGCACTTTTATTGGTTTCACAGGTAGGTGGGGATAACTTTCCGTCTTTAATTCGCACAAAGCACATTTAGTCAAAATTGTTAGCCACATTTATCATACCCAAGTTTTGTTTTATTCGTAGATGGAATAAACAACAAATAACGGTAAGACAAACTAGACAGGATGTCGTTCAAACCTTACAAAAATCACACAGTTAAATTTAACAAAACTTTGTGTTCAAGTTGAGTCCTCTATTTCGCAACTAGTGCATGTATGTTTGTATTAAATTTAATGACACTACTGATCATATTGATTTGTTACAGAATGGGTAGAAATTACACACACAGAGCATGCATACAACATTTAGCAATCAATGTGTTTAGTTGATGCGTTTTGTTAACTGTCCTATTGGGAATTTCCGCAACCAATGTGTTTAGTTGATGCTTTTTGTTAATCTACCTGTTTGTGATTTCCGCAACCAATGTGTTTAATTGATGCGTTTTATTCACCCACCTTATGGGGATTTCCGCAACCAATGTGTTTAGTTGATGCGTTTTGTTAACCTACCTGTTTGAGACTTCCGCAATCAATGTGTTTAGTTAATGCGTTTTATACACCCACCTTATGGGGATTTCCGCAACCAATATGTTTAGTTGATGCGTTTTGTTAATCTACCTGTTTGAGACTTCTGCAATCAATGTGTTTAGTTGAAGCGTTTTGTTAACCTACCTGTTTGAGACTTCCGCAATCAATGCGTTTAGTTGAAGCGTTTTGTTTACCCACCTGTTTGGAATATCTGTGCACAGCTGAATCAGAACAGGGTTCACTGATGCAACTCGCTGGTTTCCAAAATGACTGTCTTCTTGCCAAAATTTCATGCTCTACAAACAGATAGTATACTTGATAAAATACTATAACATAGTTTTATACAGAGAATTTATGATTGGCCATGCTAGTTAATTGGATAGACACTTCTATTCTACTATGAGCACAAACAAGTTAAAAAAGAGTGGACTGTGTCTGTATAGGCCAACACCATGTTACTGGGTTAACCGTGTCTATCGCTGTAGCAGTCTGTCACACCTGGGATTAGTATACTAATCTCAGATCACACTAAGTGCTGCTGTAGCCGACTGCAGGAGAACTACCAAAAGTGAACTGGTAAAGGTTCTTTGATAACTAGATCTGAGCCAAAATAACTTCTAACTGCAAACATCTCTGGTCAGACAGCTAAATTCGGCATATCGTAAGCACAAACCACCATCCAATAAACCCTTCCTTCCTCCCTTGATTGATTGATTTATTGATTGATTTGATTTGATTTGATTTGATTTGATTTGATTTGATTTGATTTGATTTGATTTGATTTGATTTGATTGATCGCTCTTTCGTTAATTCGTTCATTCATTCAATTCAGTCATAACGTCAATTATTTATTTTAATTATTTATTTATTTATTATATCTTTTATTTATTTTTTAAGAAATGTTGTAGAGTGTCAACGACTGTTTATGGACTGGAGAACCATGCGCCTGTCTGGGACATGCTGATGGTTTAAAGAGCTTCTATCAATGTGTTTGTTATTAGTTTTTTCTTTTGTCTTGAAAAGTTTAAAAAAAAACTTAATTGCTAATAGATCAAAAGGCAAATTCAATTTAGCTCGTCAGACAACAACATTAAAATGATCATAAGGATTTAACTTTGTCAATTACGTATGTATACTTACACAATTGTGTACCGTGTTGTCACAGCTGGCAACTGAACTGTATTTGGTCGAGATATCGGCAGTCTAAGATATTAATTAATTGAAATTGAAAAGTCTTCAATCTCACCAGTATATAGACAATGGCCAAGACTAGAATAAGGCTTGTTGTTGAAAGAAAATATATTGTAGAAAGATCTTG
>JAVFBX010196754.1:0-12933 GCA_034783855.1 Mopalia kennerleyi
ACGACCGCCATTAAAATCAGCCGCGTTCCCTCAGAGGTAATTTACGGGACGGAAATGGCCGAGGCTGTTCAGACATGAACTTGAAGCACACCCCCAAATACATAGTACGATTAAACACCTCGGCAAGCGATGACCTCCGTGCATGTTTTGAATGCGTGTTGACTATTACGTTATGCTCTCCATGTAAACTCTGGGTTAAGTTAATTTTAAATTAAAGTTAAAGAATTTTGACGATATAGTTCTCTTCGAAAATATGAAAGTAATGTACTTGGAAGAAAGAATTATGTTTTCTTGGAGGATTTCCTAATAACGTATATAGTAGCCGCGGCAGAGGTTATAGTTTTGGCCAAACTTGCCATCGATTTGATGAAACATGTATTCCCTGTTTCCTCCCATCTGTCTGCATTTCAGTTGAGTAAATACCGGGCTTATAAATATTTGAATAACAAAGTTAAACAAAAGCAATACCAAGGAGAGTTGTTTCCCTTCTTTTAAGATTTCAGTGTGGCAGAATGTTTAAAAGGTGAAGACATTTCCAGTTGTCCGGTGTGCGCGCGGATATTTCGCGACGAGTGCACCTGCCCGATGGGATTGTTTTTTTACCACGACCGGATGACATGTATTCGTAAGCTATTATGATTTATTTGTTCAAATGTGATACAAATATGGCGGATGGTTGGAGGGAGCTTCATGTTGCCCTGGTGCCTCATGAGCTAAAGAAGTACAGGAAGCCGATATGTTTGTGATGTTTTTGTTTTGTCCGTGAGTGTCTCGTATTTGTCCTGTGCTGTTTTGTTTGTTCCCAGTGGTGTCAGAGGTGGTTTCCTGCACCCATATGATTGTCACGCCGTCGTGTGAGTGCAATCACTTTAACTACAGTGTAAAACCCCCTAAAAAAAATTAACAAAAGTATACCAATATGAAGTCGTGTAAATTCACATATCAAACTCGTTGTCCACTTAACATTTCACCACGATCCTCTGGGTATTTTTGCTTTCATTGGCGAACTTAAAAGCTTTTGTCACATTATAATTTCTGCGTTACAAACAAAGTCGCAAACTGTCCCATTGTAAAGAGCTTGCGTTACTAAGAGCCCTTTAGACAGAGTTATCCGTTTATGTCCTTCTTGCATAAAGAACAACAAATATACCGTAAATAATAGCTCATTACCTTTAACACATAAGACTATTTCAAACTTGTTAAAAAGAAAATATCCACTATCGTTTCCCTTATAACACTGACTCAAGGTTTCTGCCTTTTATGTGGGCTAGGCATGTGAGTGTTTGTCTTGTTTTACGATACGTTTACTAGCTTTATACTACTTTCGTTAAAATAGTAGCTCAAATTTATTTTATATGCATATATTAAATACAAGTTAACCTGTATCGATGCCATAAAAGTGACAAAATAGCTTATGATGTATAACAAGCGACTTTATGTCTATCATATTCTTATTTTTTTAAACACTTTCTGCAATATATCGGTTTCTGCTGATGAAATTTTATAATCTATTACCATGTACTATGGCGATGTGTAAAAAAGAAAACAGTTAATAATTGTGCGACGAATTAAACATATGAGGTATTGCCGATCACTCAAACTCATTATAGATCCTTGCCCATTATTTCAGCCTCCTGTGCGTACGGCGTGTGTCTAAATGGTGGACACTGTAAGAGGATCATGGTTAACGATCTCTTCACCTATGATGACAACCAGACTGCTCCTTCTATTGACTTCGGTTTTGAATGTAATTGTAACGGGACAGGGTTCGCCGGCAAATATTGTGATAATATTGTTACCACTATGATCGAGAGTAGCACATTGGAGACCAGTAGTACGAATGAACAGTCCACTACAGAGATACGGCCTACGGGAACACTGGGCAACAGTATAGTTTCGCTACTGGATCCTTATCAAACCACAACCGAATTGATTGATATCCCGCCTGTTATAGTACATGTAAAGGCTTCCGATTGGTTGGACTTAAACGAGAACTCTACAAATGACGCGTCGCGAATTAAAGATATTGTGACAGCGTGTGGTTTCCAAGCTACCCACGTGAACACAAACGTGATGGTTTCTATAGACGCTCCAAAAAGAGTGATTCTTGGATCAGGAACGCATTTTGAAGATCTAAATATCGCGATATCGTCAGAGGAGTTTGTAACAGTGTGGATTTGTGCCGAAGATGGTTTCGACGTATTGCCTACAAAGATAGACATTACCCCAAGTACATCATTATTCACAATACAATTACGTGGAAAGTCAAGCGGCTCTCATCTTTTGCTTTTCATGCACCCCAATTCGGAGAGGGAGCTGGCTAAAGTGGAGGTGGCGTATGAAGATATATACACACGACTGGGGCTAGCCACTGGCGAAATACCGTCCGGACAGTTTCACCTTGAGTTAACCTTCCACAACACCAAGATGACTTTCACTTCTACATCGGAATGGTGCACAACAAACGTGAACCTTTACTTCACAAAGGGCATGGTCTCCTCTGTGTCAGGAGGGTTCGCTCTACCATTATCTGTCTCAGGACTCGAAGTAACGCTGGGTACAAAGCTTACAACGGGTCCTGTCAGTTCTCACAGAGATTTTAATAACTGTAATAAAGTCGCTGTGACAAAAGTGAAACGAGCAATGACATGGAAGGAACAGGTCATGAGACATTTAAAGGACGACGAAGAAAAAGAATTAATACAAACGGATGCCATCCTTGGAACCCTCTTCCAAAGATTAAGAGATAAGCTACCTAGCTGGATAAGGCTTTATACAAATCCCACCATAACGCATCCTGGGCGCGCCACTGTACAAATGCTTACAGGATTCTTTGCTCAGCGTTTGTCGCCATGTTTTGGAGCGCCTCTCCATGAAAACCGGGTCTATCACGTGTACCGTTTTACCCAGTCTTTTACCGTGTACTTCCTGGAATCTAAGCAAGATTTGCCAACACTTGAACGAGGGACAGGGGAGTATTGTCTCATAGTGGACTTGAACATGGACAACGGAACAACTATATTCATGAAATACCCGGGAGATTCTGGTTCAGCGTTAATGAGAGGTTTGACCGCATTAAAAAACAATTTTGATAAGAATTTAGAATTTGTCCCCACGTCATTAGGGTTATCATTTCCCGGTGGACTGAATGGACACCGTCGGCCTCGTTCAGATCTTTCTTCAATTAACGATCCGGTGTATTTTGAAGCGGTTGAGCTAATTGGCAATCCAGCTGAAAGTATTTCATTCTGGAATGGAGATGAAATGGCCACATTTTCGTAAGTATGATTTTAAATTGCTTTTTTTTTGGTCTTTTTATTTGTTCGATTATGTTTTGAGGAGTGTTCACAATAGCCTATCTTTTCTTCCGTTGAAATATGTTTATATATTCAGTTCTACAAGGAACAGACACTTCCGTTTATCAATCGGGCAAAGAAGAAAACCCATGTATGAACAAATATTAAACTACGCTTCCCTTCTAATCCTTCAATAGACATTCTCAAAACAGCTTGTCCGTCTTCCATCCATCCACCCAATGCTCTATACTCTATAGGATCTGCTTGTCATTAATTGGGCCATTCCTTTGTTCGTTTCGTTCTGACCGTCCGCCCGTGCATCCATAAATACGACCAACCGGTCAACGATTATTAAATTTTCTTTTCACTTTACAGTATGCCTAAAGAAGTAAGCGTCTACACAACATTTCATATAAGCTACTCTCCTGAAAACGCAAAGTGGTTTGAAGTGAAAACCTCGATGGAACTTTTCATGAGTTTACCAGATTTATCCAAAGTAAGATCTATTCTCCATACATCACCAATTTGTTTTAGTGTTACTATCTAGCTTATCTCTTTATAATTGAAATAAGTAAATGTGCGGTTTAGTAATTGTATTGTTTTTATATTCATCATGAGCGGATAGTATGTGACTTTTCAATTCAATCACAAAGCAAAACTTATTCAATTGTCTCTATTTATCTCTGTTAAAATCCCGCCACCCCAAGAACTCAAATGGTATTGTCTTCAGACAGCAAGTGGTCCTCATTTCCGTTAACACTCCCAAACCAATAGGCACGTTTTTATTTATCTTGGACACGGCAGACTTTGTACATTACCTTCATAGTTGAGGAAGACAAAGGTCGAATCCGATAAAGTAATTGGGTAAATTATTCAGCCCATAAAAGCAATAGATGTTGCTATATTCTTGATCACATTTTTTTTCTTTTAAGACTTTCAAGACGTTTATCGATGATCCTTGGCGGATGTTTTTCCGGAGCATCAGCGGTTTTAACCTTTTAATTAAGTTCCCAATCGCGGGTAAGATGCAGAGTATCGATCTCAATAACATCTCCCCTAGTCTGTTCTCCGTGGATGTAGCCGGGTACGGTTCGTTTGGAGGTAATATTTATTTATTATCAGCGTTTTAATGTCAATGTGTGTCGGCGGGAGAGCTTTCTGCGATTTTGTAGTGTCTTACCTAGTGGACAATCGGAAACTGACTTGGTTTAATATTTTTCACACTAAATTTGAAGAATTGCGTTTTTTTGTTAATGCCATGTTTTGACGTCTTATGCTTTTCTTATGCATTACTGGTGCTATCAAGGGCGATTTACCTGCCCCTTTGTGTAAGTTTGCGCATCACCTGAGCGAAATACAATTACTCTTGGCGTTAAACCCAAACTAAAATAATTCTCTATCAAAAATTTGGCTAATTGAGTTAGCACTGGTCTGGTGTTTGATGTGAGCCACAAAACTGAGTCCGTTCTATGGACCCGGTGTTTCAGGAGCTTACCAATCCAATCAGAAAGGAATGAAATGCAAGCAGAAATATCCCCAAGCAAAAATCGACAACATAAATCCCTTTTATAAATGAAAAACTATTTATGTCTCCAAAATAATTCAGTTTCTTAAAAAAAACGATATTCTTCATCTATGGGACTATGCCATTTTTAGCTGAAATTTTAGGATTTAAATATTAATTGTCCACTTTTCTAGTATTTTTCAGATCATTTATTGTACACGAATGGCGATAAATGTGACAACAAATTGCACAATGCAATATTGACATATTCAGTCCGAGTAATATTATTGCGTAAGAAAAGAAAAGAGAAATAAATCACTTGATGCCAATGATTTGATTATTTCCGCAGGCAGCGACGATAGAGAATACTGTGGGAGATCGGCCAACCCACCCGGGATGTTTTTCGAAGCTAACATCAATGCTAAGTTATTCCGAGGCATTCCTTACCTTGAAGGAAAGGTGGCAGAACTAACATTTTCTTCTGCCGATATTAAAGTCCAGGTGTTCAAGATAACCGATAATCACAAAGTATCTTACGACATGCTGAGGAAGTACTACGATTTATTACTCCCCGTACAGACCAACGCTAAATCTGCGGAGGAGTTCTTGAGCGGGCGAGTTCAACAAGCCGAGAAAACGGCCATAGATTTTGTTCAGGACGATTTAGACAAGGTTAAAATATTACTCACTGAAATTCAAACAAAAAGTTATAATATGATAGAGAAACTTAAGCGGGGCTATTCAATGGAGGAATTGAATGACGTAATATTAAAAGACATCACGGACCTTTCAGATATATTGGATTCCATGATACAGCGGCTACAAAGGAACTATTTCGCAGTGGTGGCTTCCTTGCTGAAAAAAATGGCGAGGCCAATCAGCAAAATGCGAGAAGCTGTGTCTGGCTTTCTGGTTGGGGTATATAAAACCATTTTTGATTCTGTTAGCGGAGGAGGAAGTTTTGGGTTCAAGGGACGGTTTTCTATTGTTATCTTGGGTGATCTCTATGCTTTGGAAGGTTATTTTATAAAAGCGGACACACAAATAAGTCGTTGTGGCATTTATAGCAAATTTTACGACCACATGAAAGGAGAGAAAGCCGTAAGAGTTGGGGGTAAAATTGAGTTACCGATTCAAATTTTACCAAAAGTAAAAATTGATGCTGGCTTCGGCTTGGAGATTGCTGTTTCAATGTCCGGCTCTAACTTTGTGGTTAAACTCCACGCGTCAGCAAAGTTTTTGGGTTACAAGGTTAAAATAGATCTGTTTATTAATAATAAAGGTCTACATTCTGTTTACGAAGCAAATATATACAATATTTTCCGATCACGTGTAACGTTGAGTGCTAATGTATTTGTACCAGTGATTGATTGGTCCGTCCTGCTGAGAGTCGAGTTCTTACCAGGAGGTGACGGATTTGAAGGAAGCCTTCTCGATGTGTTGAAAAATTATGTAAAAAAATTGGCTCAAAACGCATACAAAAGAATCCAGTCGGCACAAAACACGATTGAAGGTGCCAAGAATCACGTCAGAAAAGCTAAACAGATTATAAACAACGCGAAAAAGAGTCTAGATCACGCTAAGGACAAAGTGACTAACGCAATAGCAGCTTTAGAGAGCGTCAAAGCAAAGATCGAGTCGGCTAAGACTCCGTATTTAAAGGCTATTGAGGCTCTGAATAAGGCACAGCGACGAGTGGATTCACTGTGTAAGATAAAAACATGCAAAGATATTTGCATTCCTGGGGTAAAAGTTCGGATCTGCTGGAAGGGATGGTTCCCATATCCCTGCTTTTCCTGGACTAACTGCATGATCAGGATTCCAGAACCGATATGCTTGCTGAAGAATATTGGTTGTCGAATTATCAGAGGCCTAGCGTACGCAGCTCTAGCTGTAGCGAAAATCGCCGTTCATATACCTATGATAGCTTATGATATTGCTAAACTGGCACTAAGCTCAGCGCAAGTTGTAGTAAGTCTGGGATACGCTGCTGTTGATGTGGCAAAAATTGCGTTTGATATCGCCGATGTGGCTCTGGACGGAGTGATTGTTTTGATGAACATTGCCAAGGCAGCCCTAGAAGCCGTGAAAATTGCTGTTCGTTTTGGGTATCAGATATTTGAGTATATAGTAGATTATGGTCTGAAGCAATTGTTTGATATTAAAGTTTGCGGATTCGAAATTGTGGTTTCCACAAAGGACATATTTGAGTTCGAAATTTTTTGCAACATTAACCCTTTTGGACTTGGCTGGAGAAATGTCGGTTTTCGCATTAACTTTAACAACTTATTTAGCAGTATTTGGAACGCAGCAAAGTCAATCGCATCGCAATTCATGGGTATAATGAAAAATGCATTTGGTCGTCGAAAGAGAGAAGTTGGTCGCGACATTCTGCACAGGCTGCATCACATTCTCAGAAGGAAGCGAGACACAGTTAATCCCGACTATGCAAGCCAATCTACAGGAAGTAGTTTATTCGGAGAATTTTTCAAGAATGGTACTATACTTTCGAACATGTCATGGGAGCATGACACGCAGTTCTGGAAAGAGCGATGTTCTGATTACAAACCAGTGTACGACTTTCTCTTCGAAGCTATTCAGACGCTTTATAACGCCTCGTCAAAAGTAAACGCAGAAGTGGAATCGGTGCTGACCAAAACATATAATCAGACATGGGACGACATTGAGAAATCTGAGACAATTTTGCCGGAAGATGAAATTAATTTCAGTGTGGCTTTATCGGACTTTAATATCACAAGAGAGCAACTGATGGCAGCTTTACGCGAAGTTAATGTCAGTCAAGACGATCTTTATGAGCAGAGTAAAAACGCTAGTACCACAGTGCGCCAATACAATCTGGATAATGCTGAGCTAATCTCAAGGTATGACATTCTCTCCCGATGGAAAATAGAGCTAGTCAATATATCAAAGGCACATTTTACCAGCGAGGAATGTTTCGGATATACGGATTGCGTTGTCTGGAGTTTCATACAGCTCTATCACGTCTTCTCGTCGGTTGACAGTCACTTGGTTGCGGGTGGTCAGGCTAACTTAGAGGATCTTGAGGTCATCATTTACGAACTGTTGGATAATAATACAAAAGATATATACGAGGTCAAGAACGTGTCCGAACAAGCATTGAAGAAGCTGGCTACAGTTAGTTTCCACGATATTTTCTGTGGGACGGCTCCTGTGATGGGGGAAGTTCCTTTCAGCCAGACAATTATAGAAGGATCTCTTTCCAATTTTTCCTGTCAGGCGTTCTCCAACCCCGAACCTACCTATTACTGGTATAAGAACGACGAGTTCTTTACTCGCGGCTCCCCACATCTCGTCTTCCCAAACGTTTCTAAAGATGATGCAGGAAATTACAGTTGCATTGCTGGAAACCACATCCTGAACGTCACAACACCACCAGTGTCTTTAACTGTTGTTTACGCGCCGTTAATCTTGAGTCCTTTACCTAAATACGTCTCATTGATCAGCGGCGAGGAAGTCAATCTAAATTGTAAGACATCCAGTAAACCTGTTGCCAAGATTATATGGACGTCATCGGCGGTTACTAATACAACTGCCGACGAAAGGCTGACCTTTGTAGCCAACGACTCCCTTCCGTCTGGCCTCTATATGTGCATGGGCTTCAATGAATATGGTCTGGACCAGTCAACAGAAATACTAGTAGACGTGAAACCGAGCCGACCGGCTTGTCCATCCGTCCAGATCGAGGTGGGTTTCGTCACCGTCTCCGCATCGCACACATTAGCAGATACACTAGATTTGGAGGACTTGATAACAGCGTCTGTGAACGTTACTCTTAACCAAGGAGCTACCAATGTGGAGATCCAGTACGTGGCCATTGATACGCATTTAGGCATTATACTGTTGGATGTGCAGCTGAGCTGTACACACATGTCCTCGTGTGTCATGCAAGAGTGCCAAGGAAGGTATTCAAACTTGACTAGCGATCTGAATTCGGCGATCGGCCTATTACTGACAACAGCAAGTGAAGAACGAATTATTTTGGAGAGAAACAATGTTAAAGTTTATTACAGCAGAGGTCTCATCGACATAGGGTTGATAATCCCACGATGTCCAAAGACACACACTCTAAAGTTTGATGTACTGTGTGGTAAGTACCTTGGCATCAATTCTATTAAAACTCGAAATGAATTGATCTAAAAGGACTGCATATATCAAACAATTTAAAAAATAATACCCTTGTGTTCAAATGTATGAGCACTTGCTAATTTATTTCATATAATTTTGAAAGAAGGTTTGGACAATTTTTGCAAAAATTCCTGTGTTGATACACTAATTCGTTATCTAACTCTAATATTTCCGCTTCGCAAAAAATGTGATTTAAAGCAATAATTAAAACCACTATTAAAATTTATTTGTACGATCGGTTCGTTATTTTGGGGTATATAGGGGTTATCCAACGAGAGTCGCTGTATATCACTCGAGTCTACAATTTCAAAATCACGAGCTGGGGGGTAGGGGGGGGGACACCATCTGAGCCAGATTACCAATTATGAGGTATCCGTTCTGTTTTGTTGCGTGTGTCAAATGCAATATGATGTAGAATTTATTAGATTTAAGAATAATATATCGTCAGATCACCGGTTTTCGAACATATCCTTATTTTCGCTTGTTTTTCTGCGATTTTTTTCTATGAAGCTAAAATGTAAGAGCAGTATTTCATCAATAACTTGGAGAAAACAGCATCTCCAGAGACCTGTCTGAAGGTTAATTAAGGCGCTTTTAAATCAGTCACGTGACTTTTTCAAGTGTTCGAAAACCGGTGATCGGAGTATATATGTGCGATTTATCTTTCTTTTAGTCTATACGGATCAGTATTACCATATTCCCGCCCCAAGTGACCTTGACCTTCAAGATAACGGGGATAACCTTACAATCAGCTGGCAGTCGTCACTGTCCTACCAATATTTCATCAAAGGTAAGTTCATTAAAATCCACTGCTTCGATTCGCCTAGAATGTCAAAACCCCCTTAGGAAATATTGAGCATAGACTTGAAGGACAACAAAAAGCCAAGAGTACATACCTTTTTAGACGCAACTCCTCTTGTATCAAATTTACCAAAATTGCCATAATCGTTAGTTGGTAAACTTATATGATGACATTTTTCTGGATTACGCTATTTAATGATTTTATTATTTAACCAAAAGCTGATTAATTGTGTGTGTTGCATATTTGTCGCATATTTCTTGGGACATGTATACATTTATATTCCCTTCTCGCCAAATGTGAGATAATCATAACTACTCTATATTCAAATCTATCCTGAAATTTGACTGTGAGAGACTTTCAAACAATATTTTTTCTAATTTTCAGACATGGTATATTTAGCAAAGCTTATTCTTTGAGTTTCATGAAATAACATATCCAGTCTTTTCAGGTTACATTCTCGTTGTCCGATCTATTGGGACAAGCGGAAGTGACGTCATTGTCAACACGAGCTGCAGTCAGCCATACTGGATAATGGAGAAATCTTTATCTATGAAGTTCTTGGATGTAGCAATGTCGATAGAGGTTCTCGTGTATACAGACACACAACGCAGCGAATGGTCTGAGAAGCAAACAGTCCTCAAACCAACACAAAGTAACCATAAAATCAAAACTTTTTCTTCATACTCTTCTTCTTCCTCCTCCTACATTCTAAATTAAATCATCCTCTATTTCTTCAATTTTTTTTTAATTTCTCTTAAAATTTCTCTTTAAAATGAATTAGTTTATCTTGAGGAATAAGCCTGGAATTAAAAGCATTTTTAAAGCGTAAAAAAGGGGTGGCGTTTTTTTAGAACGACTTCAGTCGAACTTTTATCCCTCCGATCTTAGTATAAGATAAATCACATTTAAGCAAATCCAGGACGAACTTTATGAGCCCATTGCTGTTCCATTTGGCCACAGCAATAAAAACACGTTGTATGTAAATAACTAAACATACACACTGTACATATCTACTACTTTTATTACGAAGCCAGATGCATTATTTATCGCATACTCGAGATGAGCCTACCACTGGTGTTTTTCATCAAATATACACATTATTAGGCAGCCCCATTATTACGTCGAAATTTTGGGGAAAAATTTCTTATCCTTTGTCAGAATAAATCCCGCTTCCAATAGTTACTATAAAGGACAAAACAAAGCTAAAAAGAGTGTGTTCTATGCCATTGCTGCTTGAGTTGTACCTCATGTGGGCGTTTTCTCCCACATCACCCAATAACTAGTTTATTACCAATTGTCGGCTGTCTTCAAGACTACCCATATGCTGACTCGAGTTCTTGAAAGAGATTAACGAGATTGAGGCGATCACGGAGTAATTCGAGTGGCCAATGATTGTGAGTATAAACACGACTCAGAAAATAATTTTCGTTCATTTTTTTAAAGGTGAGACAAGTACGGTGTTTGCTGTTGTCATGGCAGCGCTATTGGCGACTCTTCTTCTTGTCGCTGTGTTGGCGGCCATATACCATGTCAGAGCCCCGCGAGTGAAGATTCGAAATGAGACACCCCCGCCGCCATATACCGTGGAAAAGGACTTGTCCCTGCAATCCCCACCTCCAAAAGCTGCCTGGATTTAGACGAACAGTATAGAGATTAATGACGGAATTTATTTGGGTATCATACTGTTATTATTTCTGTTCAGGGATAATCCCTTTAGCAGAATTACAATTGTTTGTTTCTTGGTGTTTTGACCTTAAATGAAGGCTATCAATAAACGATTTTCAATCTGATGTGTTTTTGATTCTTTTTAAATCATAATTTTTTAAAGTCCTTCATATATATATATATTAATTTGTCGTTGACGTGAAGTTTTTCTATCTACAAATTCGGACATATCTTTGTCGATTTACAAGATTTTACAAATTTGAACCTCTTTTTAAACCTCCTTGTACAATAATAAACGTAGTAATATTCGTATCCTCTATATGGTTCAAAACAGTCAACTAAATTTTTTAATAAATTAAATATTAAAAAAGGAACAGTTTGAAAGTCTAAGAGTTTCTAATTGTAAGCCGCATGGTATATATGTAAATATTTAATATAATTACAAAGGTTTTTTAAATTAATGTATATTATAACTATATTTTATTATCTTTTTCAAGCAATATGTTATACACTTGGTGATTTGTCTTGCTCTAACCTTATTCAATATATATTTTTATATTCAACTTCAACTTCAACTTTTATTTTCACTCTGGTCACGAAATGACATAAGAGGTAAGCAGAAATAAGCACATTATACAATCATGGCGGAGTGACCGCTTTCTACAGAATTCTGTCAACACATAATTGTGTTATGATTTATAATAATTGTTTTACAAATTCATTCATATGCTAGACAATGCTAGACATTTAATTTATTCTTATGAAAATTTAAAAAATTCACATACTAGTAAATGATTGTTCATTGCTTAAATCGTTTCATAATATGTTTACGAAGTATGCTAAGTCCCTGTAAAACATTATAATCTTCTGAATTACGCAATCGGGAAAAAATTAGTTTAGTATTTGGGCCCAGATATGTTTTAGGGATACACAATTTTCGCTGTTCATAAAAGTGGGAACATTTTAAAAGGTAATGTTTTTCATCACCTATATTGGTATATTCCTTTTCTAAATCCGCCCGTTATTTGTTTTTATAGAACTTGTCATATCAAATGTCTATCATTGTGACGATCCGTAAATTCTGTTTTAAATATAAATCTGTAATTCGATTTTTCTGAATCCGTCGATTTTTTAAGTCAATAAAATGAATAAAGTATTTATCGCTTTATGAATAAAGCACGTTGTGCTTTTTAACTTTATTTCTCATTGTTTTTATTATTTCCTGACCATTTATACTATATGTGGTGGGAAACAGCTCTATTACATCCATTCAAGTCTCCTGCTCTCTACTTTGCAATATGCTTGAACCAGTTGTCAATAAATGCCAGTGGCCTGTAAAAGGCATCTTCCCGAGGCAAGGCGGAAAAGAAGATCGTCGCATTAAGCCTCTCTTCCTTTCTTACCTTACCTCCATAAAGCCTGGGTCACAACCCACCGTGCGTGTTTTTAGTCCGTACGTTTTTTGGGGAGGCCACGGCCGCCACGTTTTTCTGAAAACG
>JAVFBX010196765.1:0-12931 GCA_034783855.1 Mopalia kennerleyi
CCCCCAGTGGGTGGACCCCTGAAGCGACGAGCTAGCACTGATCTAACTGGCAGCCCTCCTAAACGACCAGTTCTTAATTACAAGTAAGTGTTAATAAAAATACCATGTACAGCTAATAGTTTGAACAATTATGTGAGAAAAATTGTTTAAATTTTTTTTTAGTAAATTTGCAGATATACAAAATTCAGCAATGGTTCACATTTAACTGTTAGTGCTGACTGTTGGGGTTTTTTCAGGAGGGGGTGGGGGAGGGTGCAATGGGTGCTTGGCAGAAGGATTCTGTGCAATGGAGCAACAAATCTGATTGGGTTTTGGGTTTCTCAAATGATGAGTTTCCCTCCGTTTCATTGCCCAATGTTATTAAAGTCACCATCTGGCTAACTTTCCTATCTCCTGCATGTTAAAGTTTCTTAAAAAGGGATGTCCAAATGAGGCAATTGTTCACTTCAGGGTGTACGGGTGTCTGCCTAAGCCCTTGCTCCGGCTGCTCCCAGAGCTAAGTGGCAACAAGACGCCAATATGTTGTGGTGTCTTTATCTTGTGTCTTGTTATTGTCCTGTCTTGTCTTTGTCTGATGTCAGTGATGTAGAGGTCATTGTTCTGCACCCATGATGTCCTCTGGCTAAGGGAAGTATTTTTGAAAAGTAGCAATACTGTGTTTACTTAGCACTGGAGGAAGATTAACTCTACAACATTATGTTAACGCTTCACATCTTGGTTGAGCTTGTGTTAAATCTTGCTGGAATGCACCGCCATCATATAAGTGAAATACCCTTTAGCATGGCGTTAAACACCAATAAATCTGGCATGCCTTCATGTGACGTAACCTTGGATACAGAATAAAGCCCCAATCAATCAAACAATATTTTTAGTTATTTTTGGTTGTTTTTCATTTTCAGCCCTTTTTGGAACTTTGAAATCCCAAGTAATATAATAATGTATGAGAGAGCTCCGAGAAAGCTGTTACCGCCTCACCCAGACGTGGAAGTCATGAGATCTCAGGCCGTTGTTAAACTCAGACAAACATACCAGGAGCTGTGTCACTCAAGAGAAGGTATGTAGTACGAATATCAAGTCGTCCTATGGCTACGGGCAGTTTGTTTGAAGACTAGCATTGCTGTCTTTACTTGGCACTAGGCCTTAGTATCTTGGGAAATCTCACTATAGGATACGTATCTGGATATTCAATCAAGATTCGATCGTATCTTGATACACCGATTGTCAGCTGTGTTTAATCATTAAGGATACTTTTTAGTCTCTAACCCCTTTAAAGAGAGGATATCTTTCTGCCTTAGTGAACTGATGTTTTATATTTATTGTATGGTATTAACACTAACAGTTTTGCATGATGGGAGAAAAGAAAGAATAAAAAAACATTATGGAAACGCTTCACATCTTACTTACTCAATAACATTTAACATAAATATAGCGGATAACATTAAAATTTTAAACAATGAAGTAGAACCGTTTGAAATTCATGAGGAAACAAATGAATTGGACTTACTCAAGCTGGTCTCTCGCAGTTTTGTTTAGTAGTAAAATATACACGGACATATATATGGAAATTAAAATGCCTATAAAAAAAACCTTCTTTGAATAAAGTTATCACATTTGTTTCAAATTTTCAATCAGGTATTGATGCACCGGTAGAATCATTCAACAGATGGTTACTTGAGAGAAAAGTTTATGACAAGGGAGAAGACTGGCTGTTACCTTCAAAATGCCCGACAGAGTTATCCCAGTCTATGTACAGGGAGATAATGAATGATATACCAGTGAAGTTGATCAAGCCCCGGTATACTCAAGACGTACGCAAACAATTGTTCAATTATGCTGAAGCTGCCAGGAAAATGATAGAATCACGGTGAGCTTGGGAATTAAATGGGGCACCAATATGTATTTGTATTTTGGAGAAAGAGAATTGTGTTTGCTTCCACCAGGATGGAATTCGGGTCTGAGCTACAGCATCTTCCCGAAAAGCAAGGCGGAAAAGAAGATCGTCACATTAAGCCTCTCTTCCTTTCTTAAATTTGCCTCCATAGGCGATAAAACCTGAGTTAGCTAGAGTTTACAACAGCTACTTTCAGAGGACCTCTCTTTAGTTTTGAAGAATTCTTTTATGACTCATTCCTCTAGAAAATGCATGAACAGTTGTATAAAGTTTTAAAAGAATTGTGATATTTTTTTTTTTTAAATATTTGACTGACTTGTGTTTTATCAGGAGTGCCACGTCAGACAGTCGTAAGGTGGTAAAGTGGAACGTTGAAGAAACCTTTACATGGTTACGGAGCAGACATAGTGCCTCATATGAAGATTACTTGGTAAGTTTATTGTTAACATTAAAAAATGAAATTTCAAACAGCGATGGGCTGGCGCTTGCAGGGAATTATCAGTTGTCCTGGTTCTTTCAGAGCTTTAGAGTCAACACGAAGGCGATCTGTATGTGCTGTCATTGTATTTCTTCATGTGAGACCTTTGTGTGTTGTCAGCCATGTCAGGGATGGTTTCCTTCACCCTTTGGGTTGGCTGGCCATCTTATCAGTGAAATAACCTTTTTACGAAGGTTCCACCAGGTTTTCCAGCATACTAGGGCAAGGAACAGTGTGGAGTGGACAATCCGTCGTCATATAAGTGAAATACCCTTGAGTATGACGTAAACCCCCAAACAAACAAACAAACAAACCTTTGGAATACACCGCAGTCATATAAATGAAATACACTTAAGCACAGCATAAAGCACCAAACAATCGCTCAAATCTCTTGCTTTTGTGTCCCACAGGAGAGATTAGCTCATTTAAAGAGACAGTGTCAACCTCATGTGACAGAAGCCGCTAAGAGCTCAGTAGAAGGGATATGTAGCAAGATGTTCACAATGTCATGTGAAGCAGCCAGAAAGGTTCGAGAAAAACATTTGCAATTACTCAAAGAATGCAATATTGAAGGTAAGAACATGATTATATATGTTAAGTATTGTTAAACCTATAGTTTGATTGGTCAACAATGCTGCAAGAAAAAGTTAGGTGCAATTTTAAAGCCACTTTAAAAATATGACGGAGCCAGACCTCAAACACCGGATGGGTATTTGTCTTTTCTCCTCATATAAGTGGGAATACCCTTGAGTACGACGTTAAACCCCAATTAAACAAACAAACATATTTTGTTGTCATTGACGTATAGGGTGGTTTCCTTCACTGGCATGCCATTATATGACGGAAATAACCTTGATCATGTTCTAAAATCTCAATCGAACAAGCTTTATTGTTTTAAATCTGACCTGATATGTTTGTTACTCAGAGCCGGATGCACCACCGGAATTAACGACAAAGCGTAAAGTCATGTGCTACCCTATACAGACCATGGTCCCATGTCCCCGATTACCCACAATACAGCTGCAGACAGACCAGGAAAATACTGTACTCGTGTGCCGAGGAGAGACCATGAAAATAAATACTCCACACTTCCATAAACTTGTAAGTTGTTTGTGTTAGTCTCTCTATAATAATCTTTGTTTCCCATAACCTTATCTACCCTAAAATTCAAGGTAATAAAAAAAAGATTCCAGTCTGTTTTTTTTTAATTATAGTTTAAAAATGAAGAGCTCCTTTTCTTCATAACTAGAAAAAGGAAAATCTCAATGAAAAGGGATGGGGATTGTGTTGTGAAATTGCCTACAGCATGGCCTAAAATAACATGTACATGTATAAATTGTTTGTTCAAACAAAAGTGGGTTTTTTTATGTTTAAAACTTACACAAGACAAAAAAATAATAACAATAAAAACAAATGTTGGTTTTATTTTTAATTCTTGTTACTTGAAACAAATATATTATTTTGGACGGCCTTATTCTATTTTTACAAACCCAGAACAGGGTCCCTTCTCATAGTTGTTATAATTTTGGATATTTACTTTGAGTACACAGCCATCATATAAGGCTTTAACAATGAGAATGCCTGGAAATAACCATTTTAGTGTGGGGAAAAACTTCATCAAATTTAACGTAGAAACAATTGGTGACATTTTTCTGACACTGCTTGACCTTCTGGTTACTTCTATTGATTCAATTATTTTTCTAGGAGCAGCTGTACAGAATTTTCACAAGAGACGACCCTAAGTTAGAAAGTTTCTTGCCAAGAGTGTTCTGTTTACTGAAGAGGTACCAGGTGAGTGTGATCGATTTCACTTTCACTTGTTTTCCTTTCTGCTTGACTTCCCATCTACTGGACTTCCCTTCTACTTCACTTCCCTTCTGCTTGACTTCCCTTCTACTTGACTTCCCTTCTGCTCGACTTCCCTTCTGCTCGACTTCCCTTCTACTCGACTTCCCTTCTGCTTGACTTCCCGTCTACTTGACTTCCCTTCTGCTTGACTTCCCTTCTGCTTGACTTCCCTTCTGCTTGACTTCCCTTCTGCTCGACTTCCCTTCTACTTGATTTCCCTTCTGCTTGACTTCCCTTCTGCTTGACTTCCCTTCTGCTTGACTTCCCTTCTACTTGATTTCCCTTCTGCTTGACTTCCCTTCCACTTGACTTCCCTTCTGCTTGACTTCCCTTCTGCTTGATTTCCCTTCTGCTTGACTTCCCTTTACTTGACTTCCCTTCTACTTGACTTTCCTTCTACTAGACTCCACGTCTAATTGACTCCACGTCTAATTGACTTGACTTACGCGCCACAGCGTTGCTGAAATACTGCTGATTGTGGCGTTAAGCACCAATAAATCAATAAATCTATCTACTTGACTTAAAACTCATTGGATCAATCAGAACAATTTTGTATTTAACTGTTGAATGACTGGCCAGTTATTAAGTAAGTGGTATAAGAACTGATCAAGCCATGTTTATTATGAACAAACAATAACTTTAAAATCATTATTGTCTCAATATTTTCAGACCTATTCCGGCCTTCACTCAGCTGAAGGGAGCGGTCTTCAAGGTGCTATTTCAGTGAAGGTGTTTGAATGTCTACACAGAGTATTTGGGGTGACGTTTGAATGTTTTGCCTCTCCACTGAACTGCTTCTTCAAGCAATATTGCTCAGCCTTCCCTGATACTGATTGTTATTTTGGGTCAAGAGGGTAAGTACATCCTAGTACTTCGATCGGTTTGGTGTGGAGCTTCCTGTTGCCCTGGTGCTCTCAAAGCTAAAGGGCAACAGGAAGCTGTTATGTTTTGCGATTTGTCTGTCTTTGTGCTGCCTTGTCTTTGTGTGTTGTCCACTAAGTCGAGGGTGGTTCTCTTCACCCATTGGGCTGCCATGCTGTCGTATGAGTGAAATAAACTTAAGTATGGCGTTAAATCCCAACCAAACAAATAGTATGTGCCCTGGTACTATCTGAACAAAGTGGCAACAAATAGCTGAACTAAAGTGTAACTGTTTTAAGTGTTGTGATTGTCCTGTCTTGCCATGGTTTGTTGCCATTATTTCCTATATGGCCGGCTGATACTAGGGAAATTCCTGATGCCCTGGTGCTCTAAGAGCTATAGGACAATGTAAAGCCACTCTGTTGTTACATCTTTAAATTGATTGTTGTGATTTGTTAGTGTTTGTTGCCAGTGAGGTTGACGTTGATCTCCGTCACCCATTGGGCTGACATGCTGTCATATGAGTGTTAAACCCCAGTCTAACAGAATTCAATACGTGTTTGTTTCTTTTAGGCCAATCTTGGACTTCCATCCAATCAGTGGATCCTTCGAGGCAAATCCACCATTCTCTGAGGAGCTCATGGAGGCAATGGTGGATCATTTTGAGGTAATAAAAGTAGATTAATATATCAGCATCTCCTTGGAGTGCCCATAGTCACCGGTAACCTGTTTCAAAATTTGTTATTGTGTCTTAAGTTTAGACTGGAGACTAGATTACGACATAATTCCAGTGCATTAATCAATCTTACAGAAACAAGAAACCCAAAGATTTTTTAGCATGAATGTGAGAAAATAAAGTGAAATACAATGTACATGTAACAAATAAACAAACAAACATAAACTAAGTTGAATCACATTATGCATAAACTTCTACTTCCACTTTCAGGGTTTTCTTATTGAGACATTATAACCTCTCTCCTTCGTATTATTTACACAAGAATAGAGAGATCAGCCTTTACTATATACTTTCACTTTCATTTTCAGAGTTTATTAAGTGAGACATTAGAACCCCTCTCCTTCATATTGTTTATACCTGAATGGAGAGATCCACCCACTGAAGCTTTGATAAGGTTGGAATCCAGCAAGTAAGTTAACCTTTTTTTTCAGCTGCCTTGAAGCAGACCAATGGTAAATGCTTCCAATACAGGTCTGTGCTGTTTGGGAGAACAAATCAGTGGCCAATGCAAATGTTAGGTTATCTCTCAAAATTTTAGAGAGAATACAGCACAGACCTGCTGAGGATTTCAGATTTTATGGTTGCAGCTTGTTACTTTTGCAATCAGGTGTCAAATTTCCTTCACCAATCCATCAATAAATTTATATGAATGAGTGGCTCCAGAAATCAGGGAGGGGTGTGGTACAGGATTTGGTATTGATTCTCCACCATATTTAGATCCGTGTAAAACAGGCAATCATATAGGTGAAATATCTTTAAGTATGATACTAAAGCCCAATCAAAGAAACAAAGCAGTACATGAATGATATGACCAACATACCAGATGTACAGCATTTGAATGATGTTTAACACCAATCAAACCTAAGTTTATTTAGATTTCGTCATTTTAAGGTATGAATTTTGTTTCAGATTTAAGAAGAAGCAGGTAGTTATGCCAGCCTATGAACATGAATACCGCCATGGCTTTCAACATTTATGTGGAAAGTAAGTGTAGAGGAGTCATTGGGTCAACAATATCTCATTCAACATTTAATTTTCTTCCATACTGCAGTTGGCTCACCAATGTAGTGTCCTTTACTGAATTGCTTTCTGTGCTGTTGAGGAGAGAGCTTCCTGGGACCCGAGGCTTTGGTGTAGTGGTTAGCGAGTGCACTTTCTAACGCCTACTTCAATGTACCGTTTACGGGATCGAGTCCGTCTGTCGATCCTCTGGTATATGAGTGAGTCACACGATTTGGCTCCGGCAATTGCGGGGGTGGTTTTTACCAGATTTCCTCTCGGTTTTCCAACGTAATTTGGCAAGGAACTGTGTGAAGTGGACAATCTATCATCTAAGTGAAATACCCTTGAGTATGACCCCAATCAAACAAACAAACAAACCTTCACTGCATTGTTTTCTGTGCTGTTGAGGAGAGAGCTTCCTGTTGCCCTGGTTCTCTCAGAACTAAGGGTGAAACTGATCTGTATGGGAAACCTAAATTGTATTGTGTCCCATCATTATCCTGTATTCGTCCAATCATATCTTGTCTTTGGATGGTGCCACTGACCTGGCCAGTTGCCACATGATGAGTGACATTACCTCAATTAGGGCATCAAACTCTAAAAAAAGCATTGCTAGCAGGGGACAGTTGAGACGAGATTCCTGTTGCCCTGATGCTTGGAGAGTAATCGTGTCATCGTGGATGTTTCATACCTCCTCCACCGACCACCCAGCTCCCCCACACCCCAGTCCAAATCAAAACCAACAAGTGGCCAAACATCTTATTGACCACTTGGCATCATTAGCTTATTGCTTTTAACTGCTGTACGCCTCTCTGTGGAACAACTTTCGTTCTCATGGCCAACTTCAGGTATATGAATGAGTCACGTAATGTTGCTCGAGTCCGTCTGTTGACCCTCAGGTATATGAGTGAGTCATAAGATATGGCTCCGGCAATCACTGGGGTGGTTTTTACAAGGTTTCATCCCAGTTTTCCACAATAATAGTGCAAGGAACATTGTGAAATGGACACTCCGTCATCATATAAGTGAAATACCCTTGAGTACGACGTTAAACCCCAAATTAAACAAACAAACAATCAATCAAACAGACAAACCAACCTTCTCCCATTGGCTGGTTTGATATCATATAAGTTAAACAACCTTTAGTACAGTGTTTAACACTTATCAAGGGAGTGAGTGACCCCCACTCTAGAGTTTATAATACATCCCAAACAAACTATAAATAAAATGAGTTTTTCCTAATAACCGATTTCTCTTTCAGGCAAGATTTAAATGTCAAGGCGTCACATGGGACGTTAGTGGTCTTTCTTCAAAATGACGCTGGATTCGCCAAATGGGGGCCAACATCGGAAAGAATACAAGAACTGCTGTTGTCATGCCGACCAAGCGATTCAGTTTGAATGCTTCCAATCAGCACTTAGACAACGGGCTATAATGATGGTATTGTACCAGAACCATGCAATACAGGCACACAACAATCCAATGATAGACAACGTGGTTTTTTGTGATTCTATGGACACATAAGATGGAGTTCTGCTTGGATTGGAAGATTCATTTTTCAGAGAAAAAGTTCAAATGCATGGTGGCGTTTCTAAACATTTTCACTGAAAATGTTTATTTCAAAAGATACATTTTTCAACAAAAGAAGGCACAAACTCCTGGAGATTATTTGACAAATTTTTCACTGGAAAGTTGTCGTTTAAACAGGAGACATCTTGCCATGTGTTTGTGGTAAATTAGACCATGGTATATACCTGTTGTACCACATTGTGATTGGTAGCTGTGTTCCAGTAGTGTAGTTTGATTGTCGTAGGTGATACACCAGTCAAAACTTTACCTGTGCAATGACTTAATTTCATGACTGGGACATTTCTGTTATTGAAAATCTTGATTTTAATGGGAGCATTTTATATCTCTAAGGAGAGGAATGAAACCCCAATAAAGCAAGCTTTCAAGATCTCAGAAGTGATAAAGTGAATCATCTTTGAGGAAGGTTTATAACAGTCGGCTGTTATAAATTGTCTTTTCAGAACGTGTAGAAATATGTTTGTTTTTGGACCGTCCATGTCATTGAAATTTCCAGAGCCATTTTGGTCAGGGAAAACGTATGGGAACCCAAAATGTTGAAAGCCTAAACTCACGGCAATATATAACTAGTTTCAATATATCTGTGTTCAAATCAAGATATGACGGGGTACAGGACCTTTATCTTGGTCTGGTGAATTTCAGATAGGTCCTTATTTGTGGTTAAAAACAATTCGAACATTAGAAATACACAAATTTCACATTCATCAGTTTATTTTGTTGCTAATTAGACAGTTGTTTGTTTTGATGCACTTAATGAGGTAGTGAACTTTTTTTGCACTCTCTTTTATGTCAGCTTTATACAGAACTGTCAACAAGCATATTCCCATCTTCATGAATTCAATATTGACAATTTTTAATTCTGTACAAATATTTTTGTTATTCACCCAATAATGTCAATTAATCATGGGCAATTTACATATTTTTTCTTCTCCATTAACTGACTTAAGAGGCATCTTTCCTACCTGCCAGGTGGGGGCTTCCTATAATTAGTAATCACTGAGTAAATCGGCAAATTCGCATTAAAGCCACACCCTGTTCTCATCTTGTATATCTTCATTGTCGCTACTGTTGAGTGACCTAAATAGGGGTTTCCCTGGCCCATGGAGCTACCTGTACCACACTGGCATAGGAAATGATCTGAAGTATAGTAAACTAACAGTCAACGATGTTGTAATTCTAGCCAATCTTGATAACCAAGCTGAATCTATATAGTATTCTGGCAGCATGGTACTGGTAAGTTACATCAACTAGGATCAATTTACTGCACATTTTCCATTTGATGGGAGGCATTCTTTACTGCTTCAAACTCATAAATTATTTCAAAGCAGAAATGTTATCATTTAAACAATTTTGGATTTTTTAAACTTCATATTTTAAAGGAAAGCATGTCTCCAGTTTTATACACGCAAGAATTACCAGTTTGGCCCTTCTGAGCTTAAGTTATTTTAATTAAAGTGCAGAATTATTAGTCACTCACTTATAATAGTGCTTTACATATTAATTATACAGATATTGATGGCAAATTTTCTTTACACTTTAAATAAAAGTTTTAGTTAAAACATAAGCAAATTTTATCATTAACATAAGGATCATAAGGACCAATTCTTTATTGAATTTTTATCTTATATTAATCATGTATCACCTCTGTACATATGCAGGAGGTTGAAAGGGAGATAACTGGTGCTCTCAGAGCTAAGGGGCTAGCTACGTAATGCTCTTCTGTTTTTGGCCTGGGTCTATGTCCTGTGAATATGTAGAAATAAACCTTGTCTCATTCATATCAATTACCATTGTACATATTCAACTCATTGTCATGACACAACTATAGTTTTTCTGTTAGCCAATCAGATCTCTTGTTACATATTTTCATTTCTCATCTTTGACAGACGCATAGTTTTAATTGTTCATGTGTTTGTCGTTTTTTAGCTGAAGAGTTTGCAAAGGGGAGATAACTCAAGTATTTTGTACAGTCTAAAATATTTAGTGTAGTTGTAAAAAAATCATATTACCCATTTAATTGGTTGCTCCCCTTTTAAATTTAATATATTTGTACAAACTGTTTGTTTTATTCATTGTTTAGATTCAGAAATCTATATTCTAATTACATAATGTTGTTGATGGCATGAATAAATATAATATTATTAAGTGTAAACTTTATATATGATAATAGATATTTTTGTTTTCTTGTTGAAAATGACATTTTGTCTTTGGGACGAGTTGTAAGTTGTGTGGTCTTTAAAATCACCTAATCATGAAACTGCCGTTCTAATTATATCAGAAAATTGCGATGTTATAAATTAAAATGAAATTTTACTCCAATTAAATGAAAAAATTCTGAAACTGTATTTGTTAATGAAATAGTTGCATTTACACTCCCATAGAATGTAAATGTTTTCCTCTCTGATTCTGGTGACATTTTTGTTTTAAAATAATTTTGTTTAATTTTGAAAGTCAATATTAATAGTATTTTTCTGATAAAGCTTTCATAATTTTCATAGATTCTAGTTCAGAAAACTTTGCAAACTGAGACATAAGAGAATTTTTAAACTTATGACCCACAGGCCCTACACCAGCAGTTGTTCCAGCTACATTGAAAGGTTGTGGGTTCAATTTCTGAACAGGCCTATGCTTGCAAAACTTTCTTAATTAGAATTGGTTCAAAATGAAGAAAGTGTTTAGCCGAAATATAAAATTGAAGTTTGTTTTGTCTGTTTTATGGTATATGTAGTTAAAATGATTTTGTCCACGTTGTTTTTGTTATCTAAATTACTTTTTGTTTGTACCTTTCTTGTGCTTTTCTAAGCAGTCTTTGTTATACACATTAAACAGTTGTTTACAGCTATTAGCCATTTCAAATGGTTTGAAAACTGAATTCCAAACTAAATACACTTTGTGGTGTTTGTGTTTTTCTTTAAAATGATTTTTTAAAATTTATTACTGATTCTTGCTTTTAATGCATTTCAATGAATTCCATGATCTATTATCAGGTCAATTTTTAATAATAATTTTAATTTGTGCTGTCAATTATATAATTTCAAAAACAAACAGAAACATCTTTCTTTTTAAATTTAGCCTAGAATGGTTGGTATAATTCAGCCATTTCATTTATACAGGTCACTGTGTAAAAAGGTTTTCAATAAATCTGCCCATATACTATATACATGTATATACTTTGCACATTTTTGCTTTTCTGAAAAGGTTTTACTCACAGATGTGTATTTTAGCACTAAATTGTTTTCCACTGTATATATGCTGTTGTCAAACATTTAAATTTTCAAAAGAATGTTTTGGTTTTTTTGTTTCATGCAATTTTTCAACTTTTTGTGAAAAAATATATCGTATTTCACTTTTGTATTGCAACACATTTGATGCAACACGGATTTGTCCAGAATATATGAATAGGTTTCAGTAATGAGTTATTAAAGGGGCTATCTTGGGCTCTAAAAAAATATATATATTATTTTTAGAAGTTGGACTCCTTTGCCATTGTATATATACCTTTATTTATTTCTCGTGTTTATATTATTGATGGGTTGTTTGTAAGCGCATAATATTGTTATATCCTGAAGCAGCTATTTGAAAGTGTGTAGAAGTTAGACGCCAACTCTTTTCTTTTCACACTTCTGTTTTCTTCCACAACACATTAAAAATTGTTTAACTATGTTTTGTCTACTGCTAAATTCTATCCAGCATTTGCATCTTGTTCATCAGCTACTCATTAATCATCTTTTACTAACATCGAGAATTCTGATTGGCCGGTGAATGAGGTCAATCTGGTAACAAAGTTTTACCATAATGCACTTTTTTTATGGAATACAACTTCCGGTTAATTATGGGTGTAACCCGTCAATGTCTGTTCAGAGATGGTATGCTAAATTAACAAGGGTATCGAAATTAGGAATGAAAAATTGTTTGGCATTATGTTTAAACCGGAAGCTGTATCAGGCCGGTCACCAGTGAGAGGGGGGTTTTTAGCTTCAGACGAACACTGATCTGTTACATTATTTTTCATCATGGTACCTAGAGCTTCAATGTGGTTGGCCAGTAGCTAAAAAGGGAGATAAATCTGTCACTCTTATGACCGAAATTGCCACCTTTGTCATTGACAACTAACAATATAATTTAATGGGATTGGTCAAGTGTTAAAGGGGGATATAAATATGTACTCATATGATCGTTATTGTCACCTATGCCATTCCCTAACAATATCATGGTATGAATATGCAATTAAATTGAATGATTAGTTAATGTCATAGGTTGCACTGCCATTTATTTGAGTGACAGATTTATCTCCCTTGTTAACTACCTGGCGTCTCCAGGATCCTCTGTGTTTTGCATAAAGCCTTGTATAATGTTTGTCTTATTATAAGTAAATACAAAAATAAGTACTATCACATGATTTAACCCTATGGATTAAAACGTCTTTATTGATTTATTTCACGGGAAAATGCATATTATCAGAAGTCTATTAACTAGAAGTATGCAACTGCCATATAGATAAGCTAACCGGCATTGGGGACCGAGCCCC
>JAVFBX010196776.1:0-12930 GCA_034783855.1 Mopalia kennerleyi
CCGAGATGTCACTCTACTGTGCTAACGTGGGCTCAATTGCACGTGTCTCATAAGGTCACGTGACTAGGAACACAAGGCAACATGCTTTATTCTTCATGTATGCTCGCACGGACTGCATGATTGTGCACGTTGGAGTTGCTGTGTGTCATGATGTATTTGACAACGCATTTACCTCTAATAATAATAAAAATATTTCTTGTAAATCTTTAGAAATTTATGAGTGTGAAGTTTCTTTTTTGACTGAGTATATTTAGTTTAAATGTGCGGCGGCTGCTGTTTTCCACACAATTCTGTTTCGGCTATTGCTAAACTTAAAACAAAATCTTTAACGAAATACATTAGATATACTTGTTACCAAAGGCATGAATACTGAATTTAATGATAAATGAACTCAAAGTTCTTTTTCAATTTATAATCTTTATTCCCCATCCTTATAGCTTGCTTGTCTTTTACAACATACTACCGCTTTCACTAACCATACAAGTCTTCGATAAAACACAACCCATGAATACAACACACAGATTACAAATATTGCTGTTTGAAAAAATAAATGGCTAATACTTTTCTTAACAAAATAAGTGGATGGGCTATATGAAAAGAAACGATTGTACATACTGGTCTTTTTTTACTGTCACAATATTGAAATTGATCAGGCTATTTGGCGAAACGTGGCCCCTAGGAACGGACGTTGTTTATTTTAACATCTGAAACTATCTTCAATGTCTTCATGTACATGAACAATACTTTATCCGACGGGAGTGGCTTTCATTGTTCACATCTCATACCACTGATTGTTTATGATGTGGTTACTACTCTATGTAAGACTATTATTTTCTACATCTACATGTTGCCTTTTAACTATTTTATCCAAGTGATAAACTGAAAGTTGCTAATTGAAAACCTTTGACAAACACGGCTAAATCGTTGATCTATGTCTCATTGTATAGTCAACTATCTTACTGCTCGCAACATATAACCTATGACGTAAGTGGTACTGCAATCTGCCTCCAAATTAATCCAATAGTCTGTTTTATGGGCATCAGATCCCATCATAAACTGCTTGCAAGTTCCAGTCCCGGCAAGTGATTCTCTTATACCTCATAATAAGATTTGAAATTAGTTTCACGTTCTCATCAGCAATTCGGTCAAACTATTTTCGGGAAAAAACTCCAGATGGGTAGTAACAGACACGATAATTACAGAATTACATAATCATACCAACTCCCACAGATTAGTCTCGTTGGAAATTACTGAGTGCATACATTAGTGTTGGACTAGAATATCAGCAACCACTATGTTATAAATCAGATATCCAAACCTGTCCAGATAGACACCAATTGGATAATAAATGCTATTAATATCGCGTTTGGTTCAGACAGGTAAAGCTAAAACAGAGAATTCACATGTTCAGAGTGCCGGACAAGGATTAAATTCCAAGAAAATGATGGATCATAAACCTGATGTAATCAAACGCCATAAAGAACATTTCGTCCCAGAGATAAAAATCGTGAGCGAGATTCGATTATGTGCAATAATACATGTACTACGTTCTTCGGTTTAAAATTCTTCGAAACTGTTCGGATTAAAGAGATTATGACTGGACGAAACTGTTCATCGGCATCATATACGTTATAGCCCCATGAACAGCATTTATTAGGTACTGGGTTTTGTATAAAAGTTGAGTACAAAGCGAAACAGGAATATTTCTGTGAATGAAAATAGAGTTAAATGCTTCTGGTTAGTTATCTTTAGAGTCCTCCTAATTAAACTCGTAATAAATAATGAGAAGTTTTGCCATTACTTTATCTCAAGCAGAAAGTTAACTTTGATCAATTAAATAAGTTACGTGTCAAAACAGCTGACAACAGATTGTCAAGTCAAGAAACATACACAACTGATGAACTAATGAGATACATGTATTCTTCGTAAGCAGCATATTTACATGATTTAAATGTCAAATTATCGTCCTAACCCTTGTATAAAATTCATTTTGAGACAAAGAACATCATAAATCTAGCGATGGACATGATCGATATAGTACTTCACACCCACCTACGGCTGACAAATTGCTGACATGAGAACAATACATCAAATCTGTAGACCAAGCACTGTCTGTGATGGATCTGACGCCTGTCTGAATCGCTGTGAAAATGGATGATATGTGTCATGTACATTAATCACAGTGATACATACTAACCCAGTCTTTCGTGTCAAGTCAGCACTTGATACAAATGCAGTCACTCTGTATAATACTTTTACACGAGAGATCAAGCATAAATACGCATTAAGGAGGTTTGCTTCAGATGCAAGTTGTATTCTGGAAATTACGAGTATTCAGAAAGTGTCATTCAAGTTTGAAAGCCAGATAAACTGTTTTCCTCAAATTACATTTGTCATTTTATCCTAGCATACGTATCAACATTGATTCACCACAGGAAAACCATTGAATAAGAGAACCTGTTCCATTGTAAAATGTATATACTATATCCTGACAGTATACAGCGCAAAATAACGTCTGTGTCACATTCTTTTCTATTTTAGTTATTCTTGTTATTGAAAAAGAGCTTGTTACTTATTTTGTGTGCCCTTACAAAGGCGTAAATTCATATCTAAACATGCATTAATTAGATGATAATTTTGTTATGGGTTTAGTTTTATCAATATAGCGGTAAGTATATATGTGCAATTCCCACCGTGTGAGATCTGACATAGACTGTTCAGTATAACATGTTAAATGACAATATATTGGCATGGGTAATTTAACTTGTGAGGAATACGTCCGACAGAGTCTCATCGATAACAGACTAATATATATGTAAATGACAAATAACAGGACAATGCGATACATTATTCCAACACCCCAATTAACATGCAATAAGGGTACAGAGAATTGTACTGGGACTTGTAAGTGATTATCTGTGTATTCCACACATGACTATTATACTTGTTAGGAGCTGTCAGTGAGGCACGAAGGTTGGCTGAGGTACCTATTACGTGCCAACACACAGTCTTAGGAGCGGGAGGTTATCAATGTGTGTTCTGGGATTTACACATAACCGATACAACCTAGTTCCTTATTGGGTGTAATAGTGACAAAACAAGCGTGAGTAGGCGATGTATCAAATACAATTGTCTGATAACTCATAGCGTATATTTCAATGGAAATATTTCCTACGCCCGCAATACGTATTCATTTAAGATGTAATGATCCAACAAAATTGTCACACAATTTGACAAACAATGCATAGCGTTATTTCAATGGAAATCCGATATATTACAAACTTACCCCTTTGGAAATTTATGTTCCATCGAAAAGACGCTTGCAATAGTCATTTTCCTTGAAATAATTACTGAGTGTGTGATAAAAGTTCATTTGCCTCCTTAATGATAACCTCCACACTGAGCTAACTTGAAAGGGTTTTATGTTTTTTTATGGGAGGTTAACATCATTCTCAAGTGTACATGGATCAGAAACCAAATATTTGTTAAAAATTTATATTTAAAGAAAAAAACAACAAAAACATAATAAGTGCTTAGTTTCACATCAAAGAGTAAAGTGTGACTGTTGCAGATAGAGTTCAATGACTATAAACATCGATATTGATAAGTACAAAGAGGGTTCATTATAACTATCATAAAAGTGGATGGTCACTTTCTAACATTTCTATACATTACATATAGTTTTCACTGTTAATGTCGCATAAGTGGGTTGTCACATTTTAAGATTTGTATAAGTGACAAATAGTTTTCACTGTAACTGTAAAACAACCTGGGTTGTCACTTTCTAACATTTCGATAAGTTACAAACAGTTTTCACTGAGACTGTTACACAAGAGGCTTTTTATTTTCTTAAATTTGTATAATCCTAAAATACATTCACTGTAACTGTCGAAAACGTTCTACTTTTATAAGTTTGTATATGTTCACCCTAGCTGTCACAAAAGTGGTTTGTCTCTTTCTAACACATTTAAAAGATACAAATATATTCACTGACGCTGTCACACAATAGGATTATTTCTTTCTAACACTTTCATACGTGCATGATAAAACGCATGACAATGACGATAAAATGTGTTCAATGAGATGGTAGTGATTGAATAATAAGCGGATATAATCGCGGTTATACTTTTGCATGGAACCTTGACCAGTGTTTCATGATGTATATATATACATATAGAACAGCAAGAAACCGGTGATTGACGTTACATTTAGCAGAATAAAGTTATGCAATTTACTTTTAATAATTACCAGATATAGCGCCAGTGTATACACGTATCACAAACAATTGACTTCTATTTAGTAAACGAATGAGCTGGCACAGCTAAAAGATAACTAAGGTATTGGTTCGTTCGCTTTAAAACAATGCATGTTAACATAGTAGTGTCTTTTTTTATCAATAAGATCATGACGCTTTTTATCAGTAGTGGCTGCTTAATTCAACGAATTAACGGGTTAAACAGCAGATGATCTATTCGAGGATGATATATCAAGCAATGTCAAGTTGATCACAGGTTACCCACGACTATTTACATGTACAAAGTTATGTATTCAGCCTGGGTTTGTCTGTGGTCTGTCTAATACAATACATCATCCCATGCGTGCCTGGAATCGAAACAAAAGGCGTTCGTTTCCGTAAACTGGAAATTTAATGTCATACCATCTGATTAATTGGTCACGCTGTTCTGTAAGCTGATATCTTGCCAACTATCATATTCAATGTATTGCCAAGGTACAGATGGGGTGGTCCGATAACCAAAGGGGCAATGTTAAAAGGATAGATTCAAGTTTTTCTCTATCAAATTCGTCTTTATTTTTAAATAAGTGGTAAGTCATAAGTATCTCTGACATACGATGAAGGGGGTTGTAAATAATAGAACGTATCCATGCCGACTAAACTCGACTTGACACCGCAAATCTACAGCTATTAGTTGTTATTCACGTATCTATGCGACTGGTGACAACGGAACACATACCTTTAATACACTATCGTCATATTTATGATTTCTGAAAATATCATTTGATTAAATTTGAATCGGTAAGTTAGTTAGTTAGTTCGCTGTTAATAATTACCTAAACGAAGTACATATCTGATCAGATTACAGTCGCAGTGGATGTGTGCTCATTAAACATGAGCACACAGTTTAATGAGCACACATGTTGATGGACGTATTCCAGATGCTGGCAAGTAATCTGTGGATCAGTTGATAGACCATGGGTGTACTGTTTTATAAGGTAGGAATATTATATGGAACAGGTTCAATCAATCTGGCGTGATATAGATTTATAGCTGTATTCTGTCCTGAGCTAATTGCATGTTAAACAGTATTATTACGTTGTTTAATGATCTTGTAAGTTTGAGACAACATCACATTAACATTTCTACGATTTTTAAATAAGCGATAATGTCAAATAATTTATTGTCTTCTTAATATAAATATTCAGAAACAATTTAAGAGTATTCACATCAGTATGCCTACAAACTAGGAACAATCCCTGAAATGAATCTAAACTGGGCCCAGTGTGTTTTCTATTCAGCCATTCATCAAGCTTACGTACTCCCTGAATAGAAGGGCAATAACTGCCTTACACCAGTCTTTATCCAGGGCTCTATTTGTCTTAACTTCAATGATTGATAGCAAATCTTTTTAGACATCTGGTCAATTTAAGCATTATTTTTATGAGAAAAAATTCTTAATCGCTAACCCGACACTTCAGAAACAGGTGTGTCATTACAACGTAAAATTGTTACACAATTAATAGTGATATATGCCATAGCTATTGGCTTCATTTTCTGAGGTATAGAGTGTCGACATGAACGGTTGATTGTTCATTTATCGGTTACCACAAATTGGATAAAATTTACTCCTGGCTAAGCCCCCCTCCCCCCTCTACTTTCCCCCCATCCCCGTCAAGGAATAAACATGTTAACTTATCCAGTTGGTTTATAAGTTTTGAAACGACGGTTAGCATGAAATGGCGGAATTGAACTTTCACTCGATAACACTTAGGATAACCTAAGCAAATATAATATACATGAGCGAACCTCTTTGTCAATCAGTGTGGGACGCTAGAATTAAAAAATAGTATTAAAAAAACTAGATTAAGGATGAAAGTTTTTCCTAGTTCATCTTCCTTAATTCACGATATTTAAGTGGAATTGGAAATAAGCGAGGAGTTCAGAAAAAATAACACAAAAGAATTACTCTATGGCCTTAATTGAAAAAAACCCCCAGTTTTTTGCTTGATAGTATCGGAATCTGATATTTTCGGGGTAACGATCTCTAACAGTGGGTTAAATTGAACTCTTACATGCCAGTGGTATCATTGGGAAACGTCCAAGTTTCTCAGATTCGGAACTATTCATTGTTGAAATCAAAAGGATTTAAACTGGGATAAAACAGGAGAATTTTCTTCTACCAATAATCAGCTCAGAGATGCACTTGGCGAAATATAGTGGGTGTATTAATGGTCAACCAGGGTCTCCATTGTAGTCTTCTGTCTACCTGTAATGTATGAGCAAATACCTTTAGCAAATAGATACAAACAGTTCAATCCTCGACAAAAATCTGTTTGTCTTCAAACGGAAATACATTGACAACGGTTTCTTTGTGTATTTTATTGGTGTTTGACTTCCAATTCGAGGGTATATCAATAGTATGACGACGGATTGTCGATTTACACTTGACCTGGCTTAAATACGGCTGCAAATCGCGAGGAATCGTCCTAAAACCATCCCTCGATACCCGGAACCCCATCTTGTGTCTCCGTCATATTCTGGCAACAGGCGGACTCTAACTCGCGAGTCTTACAAAGGACACAAATACATAACATATGCCCAATCATAGATTATCTGGTTTTTAATAAAAAGGACTGCTACAGTTTGGAAAACGTTTTAGAGAAAGAGGTTCATTATATTACTTTAGTTCTCTTATTGTGGTATTCCAATGCCATGTCGTCTAGAGATAAAATATCTGTCATCTAGATGTAGATGTGTCCATATCGACAAAAAGACTTGATATATGTGTATTTACAATCGATCAGCCTTTACACAAATTTGCCTGTTGTAGTGTCCTCGACAAGATAATCTTACCGCTTATAACACAGCTAAAGTGTCCACACTTAAAGAGTCTTGTTTATTGGAGACTTGTCCGACTGCTTTCAATTGCTAAGCTCTATTGGGTAATTGCCTGATTAATTAAAGCTGTTCGCCTGATTTATTGCAACTTAGGATGTCTCCTTCGTGTCTATATACTGAGAGCTACTGGTCATCTACGGGACAACTCGACAGCATGTGGTGAATTGCAGATGCGGTTTCGTTCAACTTCTACGTATATTCTCTATTTTGAAATAATATTCTTTAACTCGGAGTTTTTTTGGCTTGAAAATATTTGTCTTGGAGTCCGTCCCCAAATCATCATCATTCCTGCAGTGGAGGATTCTGACTGCGGCAGATTCTAGTCTTGCGCTTGCCTCGGGCTGCAAATATTTCTATGGTATCAGCTGTACTTGACGCAAATACCGTTATTAGTCAATTCGTAAACGAAAAAAAGTTTCATCTGAAGTATTCAATGCTTACATACATGTAGTGTCAATCAGTCTCAAGAAGAGCTTTAAAATTATCAATATATCTTAGTTGTGTATAGAGTTAGAAACATTGGATGTGAGCAGGGACGATGTTTGATGATACATTGCCAGGAACAGATCATAATTATGAACAACCGTCTGAGCTTTTGATGACCACGAGTACGATCCAAAAGTACTTATTAAGTCCAACCCTACACACAATATCCTGATCTGAGGCGATCTAATTTGGTCTTTATTGATCTGCAGGTATTCTGGCTTAATAATAATTTGTCTTCAAATATTATATTATTTGTTTGTCTGATAAATTCATGTGTACATATAATTAAAAAAACAATCCAGTTGTACCATTGCCATTAGAACCAGAGTACACGCAACAAGTATTGGAGCCTTCATATAAAGACCCATCATTTCCATAACCTTTCCTAATAAAATAATGTCTTTATTTGACCCATTTTCAGAAATATTATTATCGGTCCACTTGTCTTAATTTCACTGAAATACTACGCTTTACAAAGCACAATTTTTCATTTAGCCGTTTTCGGTTATTCTCAAGGAAAATGTTACAGAAACGTTTGAGGGGCAACCGCAATGGAAATAAAAAAGAAAAAAAAACATACGGTAACAGTTCTTTACTTGTTAGACAGTAATAACTTAAAATTAACTGTTCGACCTTTTTTACCGCGGTATTTTGTTCCGCCAACGAGACCATCTACTAGTGACAAGATGGGTTGTCAGCTTGTTAACTTAATTACCAAGAGCTTCAGCAGTCACGTTTCCTGTGAATCTGTGGAGTCGCCTACACGGAAACACGACATGCGTGTTTAGTTGTACATGTATATATATAACATGTGTTGAATGTCATACCGAAATTTTTTGCAATTTCTTTATCTTTATAAAGCACTATTTGCCGTCATACGGTGATTTGGTGTCTGTAAAAGTGGGCACATATGCAATTCTCTCATTGTGTTGGTTGAGTACCCGGAACATGTCCATGTTTTCGAAAAAACTTCACCAACTTTCATTATTGACAATCGCCGTTATTTTTACGCAGTCTTCTCGTATAGCACAAAATCTGGTTGGATCCCACGCAACCAACAGTCGCTTGGCGGTAGCGTTTGGTTATATGCAATCGATCCGCCACGGGTTGAAATGCAGAGTAGCTCTGAATGAAATGCTTGCTAAGATGGGATACCGGTATCTTTTAAGTAATCGGTAATCGCCGTTCAGGTAAAATAACACATTCTATAAGTGTAATTGATGGACGATATGAGATTAATTATATCCACACATGTAATTCATATAACGTTTACCCTTATCTGGCAATGATCTTGTCCGATTTGGCGAACCTTTTTTTAGGGAAAAGCTGGAAATATGAATCAATTGCATTCTTTGGAATCCAGACACTAGATATTTTAGGACATATTGTGGAAAATCGTCAACAGTGAAACCCAACTACACTTAATCATCAGGTGGCACACAGACAGTCGCAATGGGATGTTCTCTGATATTCTCCAAGACACCAAGTAGGATAGGCATAAGCTCTCGTTGTAGAAACAAATTGTGATTATGTCTGACATTTTACCAATACATGTAAGCTTAGATAGCTAAATGTTTGACAGTTGTGATACCAAACTACTGAGCATTGACAAATTGGCGTCAGGGGGATTTGGCGTCCATGGTAACAGCTCATATTACACCCATGGTGTTACCCCTAAGAACAACGAATACGTATTGTTACCTGTTATATATCTTAATAAAGTATTGACAGAAAAACGTACAGACGTACGCATTTTTTATTGCAGATAATAATATTAATGTTGGTGGTCTTGAAGGTTTGCTTTTTAAAACAATATTGTCAAACATTTATATTTTATATTTGTGGCTATCATTTTGAAACAATCATTAATATGAACAAATCTTTACAGCCATATATGTTTGCAGTAAACAATACCAGACGAGAAACGGAAACTACGAGAGCGGGGATTATCTATTACTCAAATAATTCCTTTGATTTGTAATGGCTCACGTTTTTAACTGGAAAGGAGTCTGGCAGATTCGGCTAAGTTGGTGCACCTTCATTTTCATTTTCTGTAAGAATATTTAAGTCTTATATCTTAATTAAATCTATTCTTACACATATCCTACAGCCTAAAGAGGAGATAAAGTAAACCTTAGAATTTCTATTTTTCAGAAACAAACTGTTGTAATAATCGGCAAGCGGTTCTAGAAGATTTGAAAAGTAACATATAATGATCACTGTAGTGATCAATATACATTCGATACTTGTGTGTGTGTGCGGTCATCTCTGATCCTAAACAATTACATGCTACCACTACAAATAAAATATGTTTGTATAGCAAAGTTTTCTCTCTACATACATATATATTTTGAATACATGTAGAGAGAAAAATGCGCTTGCCTCCACAGGGATTCTAACTCGGAACCTTTGGGTTTCCGACCCAACACTCTATGTATATATATAAACTTTGAGTAAATGAACAGAGAAAAAATTGCTCATTATATGTATATATTTTGTTTAAATATGATTGACAAAAAAAATTCAATATTAGCTGGAAATTGCTTTTTGTTGGCTGAAAAAAAAAACGCCTTTATGTCAAATATACTATTTAATATCAGACATTTTCCGTTTTACATTATTGAACCATTGTTTCAAAACAAGCGGCCTTTTCACTGAAAATCTGTGTAATGTGATTCCATCGGGCTGCTTTCGATCAGGTATAGGTGTGAAATTGAGAAATCTTTGGGAGAGGTATTTATCTTCAACTTGCTTACATTATTTAGAAATGAAAACAAATACGTAGAAAATATATGACCAGTCACATTCTTTTTATTTAACAGTCAAGCTATGTTATAAAACTTGAAATGATCTTTTACGGCTTGAATAAATCACCAAATTAACGTGAATCTCAAGATATACCGGAAATCACATAAAGGGCTTCCTGGTGATTGGCTACTGTTTATGACAAAGAGGGATGCTACACAATCCACAAGAAAAGCGACTATCTGTCAAATTTGGTTGATTTGAAGCGTATTATTTTATTATCCTGTAAACGAATACTTGGCATTATGTGGAAATAATCCTATCTAATTAAACTGCGAATGTCAACTGGATTAGGTTTTTATAGAATTATTGGTTTATAGCATATCAACACTTTGATACCTTCTACGGATACGTGTCTTTGTAGATAGTCTGTTCAAGACGGATGCTTGTGGGACGAGCTGTAGTTACGATTTCGGAGATTTCCCCTTTTTTGCAGCATTTTGATGGGTCAGTAACAAGCTACAAAACGGTTGACCAAGCAAATCTCCACAAAAAAGGGCATCCGGTAACTTCGTTAGTACAAATCGTACTATAAACATTCATGCCTATTAATTTAATGACGTATTTTCGACATTATTTGATATTTTGAATTGGTAACCCGTGTAGTTTTTCTTCAGGCGTAATTTTTTGGTCCATTATTGAAATTGAGTGATCATCGTTTTGAACTGTATCTGTGATAATTTGTGTGTGAATCTGCTTCACATCTATTATTTTATCTTCTGATTTCAATGAAAGATGACGGATTGATTACAAGAACAGTGGGAAAATAATGACAACAGGAATTACAAAAAAACATGTTTAGATCATTATAATTCCTCCGTGATAAAAAGCGACTATCAGCAACATTGGTGCTATTTTTCACCAAATAAATTATCGTGTCTTTTCTATTAAACTTAATAAAGGCAGTTGGATTTATTATTAGAATGGTGTTATCTAACAAAACACATCATCCGAATTATTTCATACGTCTAAATGGTATTAAAATTGTCAGTTTCAGAGTTATCAGTATTTACATTCCATCAAGCTAACACCCTCGTCGATGAAACTTACGTGGGTGTATTGGATAATACTCATAATGCGCAGATAACTGTGATTAACTACTAGTTTTTACAAAAAATATCCATAACCCGTTCCAGCTGATAATTATTTGAATACATTTTCACATCAACATTTCCGACAACTTGCTTTGTGGAAAAATCTTCCCGATGTTAAGCAACAAGCAGGGAAAATAGAGTATTACATAATCATATAAAACTCCCACAAATCATTGACTTACACCTTGTCTAAATCTCATTGGTAATAACTGATTGATGTAGAACAGTGTTAGACTAGAATAGCTAACATTCCTCTGTCGTAAATCAGTTATCCAAACCTGTTCACATGGACAGCAATTGGATAATAAATGCTATTAATATCGCCTCCGGTTCAGACAGGTTAACCTGGCACAAACAGCGGAACATGTTCACAGAGCCTGACAAGGATTTAATTTCAAGAAAATGAGGGACCATAAACGAGACGTTATAAAATACCGTAAAGAAACATTCCGTCCCAGAGATAAAAAAAATCTTTAGAAAGAAGCCTTTACTTGTCCTATTTTTTTCACTTTAAAATACTGCAAAACTGTTCATCGATAACGGAATAATATGCATGTAAATGCCAAAGAACAGGACGAAGCGATAAATTATTCCGGCCCCCCCAATTATCATGTAATACGGATACAGATAATTGTACTGGGATTTGTAAGTGTTTATATGTATATTCCACACATAACTATTATGTTATTACGAGCTGTCAGCGAGGCACGATGGTTGGCTGAGGTACCTATTACGTGCCAACACACAGTCTGAAGAGCTTGAGGTTATCAATGTGTGTTCTGGGATTTACACCTAACCGATACAACATGGTTCCTTATTGGGTGTAATAGTGACAAGAAGAGCGTGAATAGGCGATGTATCAAATACAATTGTCACACAATGCATAGCGTATATTTTAATGGAAATCTGATATATTAAAGACTTCTCCCTTTGGGACTTTATGTTCCATCTAAAATACACTCTCAATACTTATCCAATTTGAAATAATTATACCACTGAGAGGGCAATTCAATTTCAGTTGCGTCCTAAATACTTGATATCCAAACTAACCACAATACTGGGATAACTTGAAATGGTCAAGTTTCACGTTTTTAATTGGCGTTTATCGTCATATTCAAGTGTACACGGATGAGAAACCACATGTTTGTAAATACTAAATTTTTTGGCGAAAAACAAACATAAAAAAATGCCTTGTTTCACATGACATCGATTAAAGTGTATTTTTGCAGATGAAGTTCAACCACTATTGATATTGATAAGTAAAAATGTTTTCATTATAACTTTAATGAAAGTTGATTGTCACTTTCCAACATTTCGATAAATTACAAATAGTGTTCACCGTAAATGTTACATAAGGGTGTAGTTACTTTCTATCATTTTAATAAGTTTTCAAGTAGTTTTCATTCTCAC
>JAVFBX010196787.1:1014-12929 GCA_034783855.1 Mopalia kennerleyi
GTTGTACTTAAATTTATCTTTTTCACAAGCAGTGTATCTTATTTGATGGCTTAGGCTCAATTGATTTCAAAGCTTTTACATTACTACAATAGCGCTTTGATGATCTGTTCATTCAATAAAGTTTCTCAGCCGCCAAAAATCCACTTTCAATCTAACATTTATAATACAAGGTGTTCTATCCTAATGAATCATTTTAACATAAAAATACTCTAGAATTGAGCTTACTACAATAGTTCTATAAGACAAAGACTATACACTCACTTTGTTGTTTAACATCCATTACATTCATATCAAAATGAGGAAATGGGAGATAACTGTGTAAATGTCTTACAGCAGTGTATCACAAAAATTCCCTATAAAGGGAAATAACTCTTCTGTCCGATTTCAATAGGGTTCACAATCCCATAGCAATGCATCGTAATTTCAAATTTGGAGATTTTATTGCCAGCTATTGTGTTAATAGCAATGAAGACAAAGAAAACAACCCAATTATTGGTATAGACTTATTGGTATAGGGCATAGACTAACAGAATCTAAGACTTCTCACCTCTTTGGATATTAAGAAAAAATCTTTGTCACATTTAAGTAAGGCTTGATAATAGGCTTCAATCTCAGCTGTGTTCCAAATGTCGGCCTCTGGAAAAACAAAATCCATTAGTTTTGAATACAAACATCATTTTATTGGCGTAGAAATTTAATACGGATCTTGTCAGATTTAGACAAACTTCTGATTAACAGTCTGTGGAAGAAAAATACAGGCATGAATGGGGCATCAATTCCTTTATGTGTATGAGGTTTAAGACTTGAATATTTTAGCTTGAGAGATTTTGGAAGTTTCTGCAAAAGTTGAAAGTCACAAAACTGGACTTAACAAGTTGTTTTATTGCACTTACGAAGATGGTAGACCTGTCCCTGATCCAGTGATTCAACAATAGGGACTCAATTGCTACCACGACCAATATAGATCAAATCCATCATCCTTGAAAATGAATCCATTTTGTCCAGAAACGGAAAACCACAAAAGCTCTGTACCTTCGCTTAAGTACTTATCAAGTTTAACAGTTAACAAGACATACTTTGGAAGAACACATACTAACTTACTGACTGTTGTAACAAGATTATAATTTAGGTGTATATTATCATGTTAATTGTCTTTCCAGTACCTGTAAATGAGGACACCCTCATTCCCTCACTTTGGTACTGATACGATAATAAAGACCCTCTGGACACCCTGTATTCACTCACCTTGGTACTGATATGATAAAAGCGAATGACCCTCAGGTAATCTTAGATCATCTTTCATCAGTAATAACATGGCTTCCTACAAATAATCATACAAAGATATAAGAATATAGTCGCAGCCTTAGTATTAGCCAGATATCAAGAAGAGGACATCAAAAATCAACATTTTTAACTGAGCCAGGGTTTTTATTTTGCTAAACTTTCCTCCGTTAAATTTAACAAAAACATTAATTAACTATGTTAATCTACTGACCCTAAGAAACAAACATACATAAATCATAATCGAATGACGTCCAGCTTAGACGGAGGCCATCAACCATCATTAAAGGCCAACTACAACAACTCAATAAAATAAAATGAATTGTCCACATTAATTCAATTTACAGTAAGTTTCAAAGTTATTATTGGATGTATTTGCAACACAGACTATCTAAGCTTTTCAAATATAGACCCACATTCTGTGTGATTATGGGTTTGAAATTTGTTGTCCTCAAAATCAACCAAGGGGTCCAGCAAGATCTTAAAGTAATACTGGTTTTTAAGTCATTGCAGTTTACCTTGAGTGACAATATTGTTTGTTGTTTGTTTGTTTGATTGGGGTTTAATGTCGTACTCAAGGGTATTTCACTTATATGGCGCCGGATTGTCCAATTCTACATGTAACTGTTCCTTGCCCTAGTATGGTGGAAAACCGAGAGAAAACCTCGTAAAAAACACCCCCGCGATTGCCGGAGCCACATCTTGTGACTCATTCATATACCTAAGGCTCGACAGACGGACTCGATCCTGTGAACGGTAAATCGCAGTAGGCGTTAGAAAGCGCGCTCGCTAACCACTAAGCCACGGCCGCAGGCCTGAGTGACAATAAGACAGTATAGATTTGTACTGCGTAGTCAATACTAACCTGTATATTGCCTCCAGTGAGGTAGAGTAAATGAAGAGCATATTCCACGTTAGCCCCATTCCCATGTACAACAGCTGAGCAAGAAAATTCCTGGTAACATTGCACTAAAAATAATGCAACATAAATCCGGTCAATACAAACTGTTAACCACCCTTGAATGTATAATAAATAACTCTTTTTTTTTGCAAGATGCATGAGAACAGCCAGCAAATCATCTCCAAGAGTAGTACAACAACAGCAAAACGATTAGAATTGACAGTACAAATAGAGAAATACACAAGAATAAACAATACTTGTATTGATTTTGTAGTTTTCATCACGTAATACAAGCTCATATACAAGACAAAATCATGTCTGAAGTAAGATGGCACATAATTTTGCCCGACATTGCATGATAGTAAGTGTTTAATTACAAAACTGACATCTCTATTTTACAAATTAAGCAAAATTGAAATTTGAGAATACTGACTCGGTATTAATCGTGACAGCTCTAGTACCAGGAAATGGATTTATAGCAGGATACATGTAGTAACGTCAATGTATCTTTATTCTTTTGATTCAACAAATTTAGTCATGACCCATGTGTTACCTACCATCTTCTTCTGAACATTTCTCTGCTATTATACTGGGTTCCCAGACCAGATCTTCTTTATTTGGCTGTTGATGTACCAAGTGTCTCTTGGCTGTAAATACAGAAAATACATATTTTATGAACAGAAAAAATGATTTGAAGTCTGAGTGAGATGAAGTTTTTTCATGACAGAAATATGTTGGTTGGATTCTGCTTTTATCATTTGTAACCTTATTGTACTCATATGATCAGGAGATTGTCGGCTCATTTGGTGGAAGAAGCCCCCATGGCAATGGATCACACGTCAGTAAATATGTCTTGACAGTGATCAGTCATAATATAAGGTTTGATTTGTTTGTTTGTTTGACTGGGGTGTAAATCGTACTCAAGGGTATTTCACTTATATGACGACAGATTGTCTACTTAACAATGCTCCTGGCCTAATTACTGTGGAAAACTGGGAAGAAACCTCATAAAAACCACCCCCGCGTTTGCCGGAGTCACATCGTGGGACTCACTCATATACCTGAGAGTCTATAAGGTTTGAAGTTAGGGTTTCAAGTTTACAGAGTAAATAAGAAATGCTGCATGTATTGCTAAGTTTAAAATTAGTCAAATATATGGATGTCCACCATTGATTCAATCTAAATGTAGATAGACAGCAGCAAAGAAAGTTTGAAAACATTTCATCTGATCAGTAGGTGCGGTCAAGTTTGACCACACCATAGATCTCTGCTACAGTCACCATCAAGATCATACATGTGCAGCTGCTGGTTGTCAACAATTTCAAACTTACTTCACATTAACAGTATAGTAGTTTTACATTCACAGTTCTTAAAGCTCTATGAAATAGTAGGAAATCTGTCTAAAAGTTTGTTTGTTTTTTCAATATACATTTGTTCTCTTCGAATAATTATCAGGGGGGATAACTTTTAAGAGAGATACTAAAAGTGTCATTACGTCACACATATTCAAATCATGGAGATCATCAAACGCCAATATATGTAACCGTTTTGAAAGAATTTTGAAGGAAAATTTGTAAAAATTGTTGTGAAGTTTAATATTAATTGTATTAATGTACATTTCTTTTCTCTTCTTTTTAATGAAAGCTACAAAAGTGTCCACTGTTATTTAAATTAGGGGTAAAATCAATACTCACACTTGAAGACTGGTATATCTGCTTGGAATTGAGGTCCTATATTTACATGTCTGAAAGAAAATGAGATTTGTAGTGAATTTTTCCTTATGACACGGTATATGTACGAAGGATACAAAAATCTGAATGAATTTCATAATTCATCCGGGTGATTAGATATAGGTTAAAACTGAATCTTGTCCACCAAAATATATTTAAAACAGCAATCTAATGTTGCGACATCCACCAAGATGCCTTCAACAGAGAATAAAATGACATATATACATATTATCAGAAGTCCATTAACTAGAAGTGTGAAACGCCGTATTCAGTAGTGTAGACGGCATTGTGTCCTTGCTCATGTTATAAGAGATCGGGTGACGTAGAATGTATGTTGTGCCGAATAGTCTGTTTAGCGCCAGTTAGATTTGAAGCGATAGCTCTCGCTAAGCATCGGTAACTAGTTTAGTCAATTCTCCACTCTTGAATTTGTTTGCCGATCGTGAATATCGCGAACACCTCCATAGGAGGACACGGGCTTGTTCTAAATTTTAGTATATGGTTGACATGGGTCAGATCAATCTTATCTGTAACTTTGTTGTGATTTATTTCGTACGTATAATTTATTATTGTCCTTTTTGTACGAACATTTCAATCATACACCATAAAATAGTTTGATATGATATAAGTGTGAAAAATAAAATAGTTTGATTATGATATAAGTGTGGATTTCCAATGCAACTATTCTGACAATCCCCAACAACTGGCAGCAAACTCCCAGGATTCCATGCGCTATGTATTTTAGAAAGGTAGAACCAGGTCAAATCGAATGTTCGATCAAGTGTTAGATTAAATTCTAGAATTACCTCCCCTGATGGTTAGCCAGTCTGCCACATGAGGGCTGGCAAGTAGTTAAATAGGCCGATTTTGGACACAACGTCATACATGCTACTCATATGGGCGTTTCACACTTCTAGTTAATGGACTTCTGATATTATACAGCTTATATATCAAGAGGTAGTAAGACAAAGTGATAGGAAAGGTTACTTAAAAAAAAAATATTCGCCAAAATACTAAATGTTTGGTGTATAACAAGAAATCACCTCTCTTCAATAAACAATCCGTCTCAACTGAGCCATCAGTAAAATATTTCGATATACCCTAAACCTTCTAGTAGTTGGGACAGAGAAATAGATTTTACCACAGGGGTCTTGCATGTGAGATTGTCCCAAAATTAGAGTGTCCCAACTGCTAGAAATTTTAAGGTATACTTACAAGAGAACTCCTGGTGCATATGATATATCTGGAACATAACTGAGTAAAGTTGAATCAACGACTTACGGTTGAATATCAGTTTCTGGAGGAGGTTCCTCTTGTTCTTCATTCTCAGGTTCCTCTTCTATTGTGTCTGCTTTCACTGGACCTGAGGCTAGAGAACCTGAGTCAAATAGATAAATGGGGTTCAATTTGTGTGGTTTGTACCATACAAAGGGATTTAAGTACAATATTGAAAATGTACACACAGAATATTTTAAGCTTTACAACAGCAATGATTGATTGATACAGCTATAAAATGTGAAGTGTCTTGCTCCATTTGAAATTTAATGATTTTCAACTAGTGAGAAAAATTGTGTGCAAATGTGTGAAATTAAATGACCTAGAGGGCTCATTTCATCAGCATATGCCTCAATATAGTTGTTCATTTTCTTTCAGCATCTATTACCATTGTTTGGTTATATATATATAAAAAATAAAGTCTGATATATGAGAAGATTTGTTTGTTTGGTGTTTAAAATAATACTTGGATTAAGAGGACAAAACCAAATAAGTGTTCACATGTACTTACCTCTACGACTGAGAGAAAATCGAGGCGCAATTGGTGCAGATTTTGGTGTCATTGGGCGGAATCTCGGAGGCAATGTCCAGAATAATCCAGAGCCACTGCGTACAGGGCTTAACATTGGAGGAGGTGTGTATGGGGGAGGGGTGTTTCCACGCCTAATCCGCCCATCAGTAGGCACTGCACCTTCCCAGAGTCTGGGTGAGCGTAACCGACTCTGGAAACCACAGCTGTTGACATGAGGAGGAATGATTAATGGAGCTGGTCTGTGTTTCTTTTTAACACGAATTGGACTCAAAGCTAAACTAGGATTTCTAAACACTCCAGCTCCATCAGAGCGAGATAAAAAGTCATGGTGAGTTTTACTACGATGTAAAATGGTCTCCTCAGTTCTACTACGGGGTCTATAATAAGAGTCTTCAACACGACTATGAGGCCTCATAAATGTGTGGTCCTCACTTTTAGACCTTTGTAAAAGTTTATTTCTTTCATCTGCTGCCTTCGTTAACCTAGAATCCCCTTCTTCTTTCACCGGGAAAGTAGTCACTGGTTTGTATACTTGGCTTTGACTTGATCCTTTCTGCAACAACAACGCTAGGTTTGCTGTTGCAGAACGTTTTGCTGCAGTGCTTATCACCCCTTCACTTTTATGCCGTTTGCGACTTAGAGATTTAAGTTCATGGTCCGCATGTATAAAAGCTGTGCTGCCAATAGAAGGTAAATATTTCTCTCTGTCCAGTGCAATGGTATTGTGCGCATCACTTTCACGGTTACCTTCCCCAAACTGAGGATTCCCTTCAGAATGGACAGGTCGAAATGTAAAAGGAGAAATCTCACTAGCAATCCGTGATTGTAATGGGGATGAAAACAATTTGTCTTCATCAGTCTTTATATTAGGAACAGGATCTATTTGATGATGAGAAATGAAGGTAGGTTGAGCGGACAAGCTAAGGGTTTCTTCAATGGTTGTGGTTGGATGAAGTGAGTTATTCACCATGATGGGATCAGTGCTGTTCTCCGTCAGCCTATTATCATACATGGCTGCACTTGTTGTTAACTGATTAACATGGTGCATTGAAACATCGGCCAAACTAACCTCAGGATGACCACTGATGGAACCATGGACACCAGTCTCTCCATTTGCCGTAAAATGAGACTGGGCCTGGTCCATAGAAGGGAGAGGGTGTTGGCCAGATATGATACTAGCCACAACACTTGTTAATAACTGAGCGTCTGTCAAGTCCTGTTGCCTGTCAGAGCCTATAAAACCCTGGGCCATAGTGATAGGTGTGGCAGAAACATATACAGGTTGAGTGAGACCATCAGCTGTGGAGATATTGTTTGAGTGACTGGATGGAAGGGTGTCCTGGTGCACTGGCTGAGGTAAAACATCAGGGAATGTTGTGGGCAAGGTCATGTGATCTACAGACTGCTGGAGATTATCTCCAGTAGAGGACTGTAACCCTAACATTAGCTGCTGTTGCAATATTGGATAAGGCTGTTGGGGACTGCCACCTGTTATTGTCACCACTTGAGCGGAATCCTGTCTCAGGTGCTGTTGTTGTTGTTGCTGCATCTGTTCAACCTGATGTTGATTAAGTTGTTTTTGTATGTTTTCCATGTCCTGCATGGTTTGAAGCTGTTGCTGAAAGACAACTTCTTGTTGTGGAGTGAACTCGTGCCAGACCCTGTTCTCCTGACCCTGATCGTTTTGTGTTACAGTATTAGGCGTTGACTGAACATGGATTGAGACAGTGCCATCAGCATTTTGCCAGGCTCTCTGTGCCAAAACTTCTCCTGGATTTAGAGTGACTGGTGAGGAGGGGACTGTTAGCTGAGATGGGGAAGTGGGACTGTCGCCACCACTACTGTGTTGGTGCTGAAAATGCTGAAGCTGTTCTTGTAGTTGCTGCAGTTGTTGTTGCTGTTGCTCTAAATGTTGTTGTTGCTGTTGTAACTGCTGTAATGACTGCATCTGAATGTGTTGTTGCAGAAGTTGTTGAACATGTCTATGGTGATGTTGTTGACTGGTCTGATCAGTGAGTCCAGGGCTTGACAAGTGTTGAGGGGGGTGTGTCGGGGTTAAAGGGGAATGCTGCTCCGGACCACCTCTCTCCAAGTCCTGGTCTAACTGTGATGGGGGCAGAGTGAACTGCCCTGCTTGTACAGGGCTCTGTGAACAAAAAAAACAAAACGGATCAAACAACTTCATGACAAAGAGGATGAAGATACTTGCAGGAGAGGAAAATAATGCTGTTATATTTTTCAGACCATTATACATGCACATATGATATATTATAGGATGCAAAGAATATAAAACAATGTATAATTTACTTAAGTTGCAACCTGAAAATACTAGAACTGTGAACGGTTGCACAAAGCATTATTGAACTTAAGTCAAAATACTAAATTTGATATTTTTGCCACTTGCCTGAACTTAGTATTAAAGTAATACCTGTAATTGGAACTTACTTATGTTATAATAACAATGCTGAAATATTAAATTTGAAAATTCAAAACTGAGAAATGTGGGGACCTTTAAATATTTTGACTTAAGTATAAAACTGCTTTGTGGAATTGGGCCCTGTTATCCAAACTTTACCTTAAGACAGATAAAGAGAAATTGGAGCCACCTTGATACCTTACTACTATGATGAAGTTTAAATATATATTTGTTTGTTTGGGCTTAAACACCATACTTAAGGTCATTTCAGTCACATGACTTCATGCCAGCCCAATGAGTGAAGGAAACCCGCCCCAACACCACAGGCAACAAACAAAGACATCACAAGACAAATACAGGACAATCCAAGGAAGTCATACAAAGACATTACAAACAGATTGGCTTCATCTTGCCCGTGCCTATGAAAGCACCAGGCCAACAGAAAGCACCCTCCCAACCCTCTAGAATACGCTGGCAGCAAAAAATTTCCAATCTGGTAATCTATTGGCTGAGGAAACTGGACATTATTAGATGAACAGCTCAGTCTTCCAGTAACTAACATGCATCAAAGTATTCCTGGTCCTTGGAGAACTACTGTAGAAGCAGTACGTAGGAAAATTTGCACAGTTATATCTGGCTCATAATAAGCATAAAATTGCAATAAATTCAACAACAACAAATATTCATTGAAAAAGCTTCATATTTGAAGATGGACAATTTCAACCCGCCTGCACTCTTATCAACCAACCAAAATTTCACAATATCAATGACACTTGAGTGATGACTGAAGATAGAAGACAGGGCTTTGGGGCATGTAATACACTGTTTAACTGTGGTTGACACTACTGACCTGTAAGTTTTGTTGATCATGTGGAGGGGCCTGGAATGGTTGTTTAAAATGGCCAGAATCACTTCCTGCTTTACTGGGTATAACAATATGACCTAATGATGCAGCAGACAACTCTTTCTTCGCTTTTTTCTTGTCTTCTTTTTGGGAATCCTTTAAAATAAAAAAGTCAATGTTTTGTCAAAATAATCATTTCAGAGGACAAGTATTTTTTTTTTTTTACATCAAAATAATGTTCAACACGACTTCTTATACAAACTAATTTATATGGCTTTGTTGCAATCAAAACAAAACTCAAAAGTACATGTGCATGTCATTGTGTTATGGGAATCGGCAATACTGAAAAATAAATAACACCATTTAGTAACTCCAAACCTTAAACTAACTGTTGAAGTAACAGTACTTAACCTAACCATCAGTCATGGTGTCAAAAAGTAGTGAATTTCATTGCCAGGAAAAGTTACTGACAGATGCAAGAAATTTTATTAAATCAAAATATCACTCGTATACCTGAGATGGACAGGTGGACTCACACCAGAAAAAGGTTCATTGTATTAGGATCAGTAGGCTGACACGCTAAACACAGAACCATGGTTGCTCTCCACACTAACCAGGATTGATCGACTGATTGATTGGTGTTTTATGCCATGCGTGAGGGTATTTCACTTATACCACGGCGGTGTATTCCAACAATATTTGACACTAGCACAACCAATATATAAAGAATTTCCATAACGTTAAAAAGTATTGTTACTCTTCAAACAAACTACCCTTAGCCAAAGGGCCCACTGCCCAGGAAGCCACCACTTATCGTTTAGCTAAGACTTAGTTAACCTACCTTTGGAACTTTCTTGAAATATCCTCCATGTAGTCTCATATGACCATTTAAAGCTGGGATATTTTTAAACCTTCGATTACACATACTACATTGTACTGGCTTGTTCTCATCCCTGAAATCACAATCCATCAAAATGATACAATAAGTACCCTGGAATAAATGTGAACAATTTTTATTTGTTGAAATCACATTTCTGAAACTAATCAATGGGTATACACAACACAACTAACACTTATTTGTGTTTTGTTTTTAAGATCAAATTGAATTAACCAAAGAGAGGGCACAAGGATTCTAATATATGGTAAGCTAAGAGCAAGTCATCTTATATTCAGCTAACCATCTCGTACACACAACTCCAATAATTGACTGACTGCTGCTCAGATCTATCTTTTTAAACATCGCCTTCTTAATAAAGGATATATATTTCATTGACATGACAGTCATGTACTCCATTGTTTTTTATAGAGAGCAGTACAAGATTAGGTACATACATGTACTGACCTTAGACAGAGGGTCCAACTGTACTGATATTGAATTAGTAGGGAAATGGGGGAGAGCGAAACATAGAAGCTGTGTCTTTACTGTTAAGAAATGTATTCACTTTATGCAATGAAGCAAAGACAGTGTGAACCTACATGTACATGTACTCATAGTGTTAGCTAGAGGGGTGTCTCGGTGTCTTTGAGACACCCAAAAAGCCAATTGGGACACCCTGTTTCAGTCAAATTTAACATGGGGGAGACAGGGGGAACAGTAAAATGAGACACCCTGTTTTGGTAAAAATGTTGATTTGAGACACCCTTTTCTTAATTTCTGGCTAATACTATGCATGTACTTCAAGGTTAGCCGAAAAAAAATACTGTTTCTTTGTTTGTTTGATTGGGGTTTAATGCAATACTAAAGGTTATTTTACTAATAGGACGACGTGCCAGCCCAATGGGTTGTGGAAACAAGGGCTTAGGCAGACACCCGTCCAAATGGACACCCTGAAGTGAGCAATTGCCTCATTTGGACACCCTGTTTTAAAAAAACTTTAACATGCAGGAGATGGGAAAGCTGTCAAAAATGGACATCCGGTTATTTGAAAAGTGAAGCTAAATGACCATTTTGGACACCATACTTTTGATTTCTGGCTAAGCCTCTGTGTGGAAACCACCCTGGACACCACTGGCAACAAAAAGACGAAACAGGGCAATTATAGGCCAATCACATCATTCACATGACCCAATACAAAGACTTCACTAATAGATCTGCTTCATCCTGCCTATTAGGTTAGAGAAGGACAAATTGAGATTTATAGCATTTTAATTCCAAATACAAAAACTTTTCTTACACAAGCAGCTTCCTCTTTCCATTATGATAATTTAACATTTTTTTGTCTCACTTTCCTCATATAAACCTGCATTAAAACCCTATTGTTTGGTTTCACTTCATACTCAAGGGTATTTACTTATGGTTTATGACAGATTGTCCATTTTATACTGTGCCTTGCTAAAATACATTAGAGAACTAGGAGGTATCCTCATAAAGAGCAGGAGCCACTATGTGACTCACTGGTATATCTGATGGTCAGCAAGTTGGACTCGAACGGTACATCGAAGCAGGATTAGTAAGGCAACATTAAAACCTGAATATGGGAACATTGTTGCTTTATAAGTGTTACGTAAGTGACTCTTAGTGGACATGAAAAATATAAAACGTTACAATCTATTCAAACACAAGTTAATGAAATAAATTGGAATGGTGGAATCAAATTAAAGCAAAACAATAAATATATTCATATTAAAAAACATCATAAGAACTTGTATTGCAATCTACTACTTAACATTGAACAGAGTTGGTACAAAATCAAAATAAACCAATAACCAAAGTGCTATTACTTTCCATATCAACAAAATCCATCCACAAAAAAAATATGAACCTAAAAAGTGCATAAAAATCCATAAAAGAAACGAATCAAACCTAACTACAAAAGGCAAGCTAAACATCTTAACAGCATGCAATATAACTTAAAGTGAAAATAAAACAATGGGGGCAATTTCAGGGAATAGCAAAACTTTTATATTTCTTGACTTGCATGAAAGCGGTCAACTTT
>JAVFBX010196798.1:0-12928 GCA_034783855.1 Mopalia kennerleyi
ATTTTTGTCTCCGTCGTCATATAAGTGAAATACCCTTGAGTACGACGTTAAACACCAATCAAACAAACAAACCAACACACAAATCATCTTGATTGCCTTTTTCATTCCTGTTCCTTCCCGTCCTTTCTTGCTCCGCTATGTTTTGCAATCTCTCGCCTTAGTTTTTTTTCTTTGTCTTCCTTCCTTCATTTTGAATGTCGTATTTACTCCTCTTACTTCCTCTTTTTTCTTGCCCGCTATGTTTTAGTCCACCTTGTTCTATCTATCGTACACTTATTCTTCTACTTCCTCTGTATCATGTCCTTGTTTTATTTCTCCTCCTGTTTTTTCTTCTCGTCGTCTTCGCCCTTTCGTCTTCTCCTTCTAATGGTACTTCTGCTTCAATGTTAAAAGTATTAATCCCTTGTCAGTATCAATCCTAACTGCATGCCTAAGTGAAGGGTTAACTGGAAAAAGTACGCGCCAGTTTTAAAAAAGTATGGTGGTACCATGATATTTATTACGTATACTCCTCTCGAATATCGTACTATGACTCAAAGAAAATGTTTCTAGATACATTATTTCCCATGTCACTTCAGGTAGTGATGCAAAATGCAACTTTCTTTAAACTTTCAAAAGTTTTAAAATTCATATTAAAAAAACAACAAAATTGATCTTGTGTACTCCTTCCACTGGACCTTCATGTGGACATGTTGACGTCTATAATGAATTTGAACCAAGATATGTTGTAACGGAGGGGCAGGGGAGGGGTTATAATGTTAAACTGTCTTACAGAGGCCTCAAGGTCCAGTCTACACCTTTTCTTGATGAACTAACATTTCTTCAACTGTAAAACAACTATACAGTTACTGCTACAAGTTCCGTCTGCCCATTCCTTTTAAACCAAAGAGCAGCTTGGAAAGTTGTCCAAAGATACCACTCATAAAAGAAATCTAAGCCTGTGCTGTAAAACTTTCTGACAAAATTTTAAAATATTTCTCTATGATTTTGAAGATAACTTTTCAGTTGAATTTGTTACTTCCTTGGTGAATTTTTGAACGTATTTATGTACATTTTTAATGAAGAACATTGCAAAATGTATTTATTACACATTAATATCCATCTTGTATGTGAATTGACACAATTTGTCAAAATCAAGAATAAAATTGTTTTGTAGACAACCTTTTTGAATGGTTTTAGAAACCTTTAAATCGCTCCTCCTTAAATGAGTTTCGTTAACCATTGGAATTTCCAGTTCTTCTCGACAGCACAGGCTTGCGCGGCCCGGCCACTACGCAGTCGTACACTTGTTTTCGTCCCCTACCAATAAATATATAATAACATGACACAACCATTATATTACAGCACGGGTTTATGACACTGTTAACAGCAATATTCATGGATATCAAGTTACGGCTCTTCAGTGAGAACATAACACTAGGTTTTATGAGACAGGGCTAACGGGAGGTGTTTCTCGAGTACGTAATAAAATAAAACCACACTATATAGTCTGACATACATTATAAGTTTGTCTTTCGGTTTGGCTTCATAGAAAATTGTTCATACACTTTTACTCTAATGGTATCGGTACCGAGGCAGCGTTTTAATGAAAAGCAAACCTCAACTGCCAGCATAAACAGTAAAACATGTATAAAAAATATAGCAATTTATACCCCGATCAAATAAAGTCACATTTGCAAAATATATATATATTTTTGTTTAAATTAGTGTCCTAAGACACACCTTAATGAGTAAGGAAATAGCACGAAATATAGATCTTCGAAAACTTTTTTTTTTTTTTTTCTCTCTTTTTGTTTTAAAAATCGTTGCCACGACGATGAGTGGTTCATTTTTTATGGCAATCACGGGAGGTAACTTGCATGGATTTACTTTCATCATATGACTGAGTTATCCACGTGTTTATTGTTTATGTCTGAAGACTTTTCTTGTGTTGATACGAGGATGTCACTGGAGCTACATTATTATTGAATAACTTACAGAGAACAAAGTTTTTATTATTGACAACAAGTCATACATAAGAAAGGAAAGGCATTTTGTTCAAATGTGATTTTACCCATGAAAGGAGCTTGATTGGCGTGGGGTTTTTTGTTATAAATCTGCGGAGTACTTTGGTTCATTTCCACGCATGTGCACAAAACACCCGGCGGTTAACATTATTTTTCACTTGAAGTTTATGTATTCTTCCCGTTCAAGGTGTATATTAACACACTAAATTGACAAATACGTTTTTATTTCTTGCAAAGGGGACTTCATTTGGTAAATTGCTTTATTTATTACATGTTATATTGTGTACGGTGACATGTAATGTTATAATCATTTGGTTCTTACCTTTCAAACATACTAATTGTTCTGTTACGCATCTGGTCACATTAATAATTGAGTATCTCGTACAAAGGTGACTTGATTTGCCCGGGGAAATTTCTGTGTCTTTATTATCTTCTTTATGTGTATACCCTGGAATAACAGTAGAATAAATAGTATGTCTATCAAACATAACAGTTATAGCCGGCTGACACGAAACCTTTTATTCCTTACGCCATTCTATAACATTTAATACACCTTTGGGAATTGAGTTTCATCTAATCAATGTAATGGAATGTCGAATACAGGTATATAAATACCTCCGTATTGCCCGGTACTGTAAATAAATAATATAACCCACTTTGTCGTCATAGGTGGTGATGTGTCCAACATCTGTAAATGTTATATATAAATATTTAAAAATATGGTTTACGAATAGAATTGTTTGATTTGGTTCGATTTGTGTTGTAGGCCTACATCGAATTAACTTATTGCCATTTCGCTTGCCTGATAAGCATTTTACGGGCAGCATTCATATCCACGGATTTTATAGCTTAGGGCTGCATGGAGGTCCGCGGTCGTGGCTTAGTGGTTAGCGTGTTCGCTTGCTAATCCTACTTCGATCTTCGATGACCCTCAGGTATATGAGTGAGTCAGATGGTGTGGTTCGGCAATCGCCGGGGTAATTTTACAAGATTTCCTCTCGGTTTTCCATCGTACAGGCTAGGAACAGTGCGAAGTGGAAAATCCGTCGTCTTATAAGTGAAATACCCTTGAGTACGACGGTAAACCCCAATCAACCAATCAATCAATCAGGTTTTGGAGCTTAATTTTTAATCATGAACCACAATGGAGAAAGCAAAGCAAAATGTTCACTTTCCTTCTATATTTAGAAATTTTACATTTGTTGGCCGGTGAGTGGCATAGAGTTAGCTTCTGTGTTTGAAGGTTCCAATTCATGTAAATTGCCCTACATTGAGATTTGAAATAGGACTCAAACTGAACCGTATTTTCGCATTTTTAACAAGCCTATAATGGGCGATTTTAACTCCCGTTTGGCACATAACATATGTGAAGAAGTCCATGGCAGCATATGAAATATTACAAGACAGTGCTAATTGAACCCATAATAGCCGGTGGGTGAAAACAAAATTACACAGTTATGTGCACTCTAACTCTGTATATCTAAATAGGGCTACATTGTATGATGGACTTTTAGAGATACAGAACTCTTCATCTAGCATTAATTGTGTTAAAAAAGCACTCGCCTCCATCAAAAGATAGTTTGTTTGATTTGGGTTTAGCGCCTCCATAGAAAGACAGATTGTTTGATTTGGGTTTAGCGCCGTACTCAAAAGATAGTTTGTTTGATTTGGGTTTAGCGCCTCCATAGAAAGAAAGATTGTTTGATTTGGGTTTAGCGCCTCCATAGAAAGAAAGATTGTTTGATTTGGGTTAGCGCCTCCATAGAAAGAAAGATTGTTTGATTTGGGTTTGGCGCCGTACTCAAAAGATAGTTTGTTGACCGCTTAAATACAAAATTGTTGGACTGGTATATACAGTTAGTTATTATGAAAGTCCTCTTTGACTTGAGCATAACAGTATAAACACATTTCCACATTTGTAAGCATCAGGGTGTTGACTGTGGTTAAAAGTAAAGCCCCGCCCCCCTGGTAAGACAGTGAGGGCCCGGGTTTATCCCAAAGTTCCCAGTCTGCGTTGAAAAGCTAGATGGTGCTTGATGGTTACAACATGGGAGAACTTATTTCCTCAACTAACCCTAAACTATAAATATTTACAAATGAGTATACACCCCAGGGTCTTGGATCTATTGTCTTTTTCTCTTGTTTCAGAGGTACTTTATGATATTTTAAAGAACTGTGACTACCAGAGGTGTCACAAAGATGACGTCATCATTCGTCAAGGGGACATCGGTGAAATGTGAGTCATTTAGGTTTTTAGGTTTTTTTTAATAATACCGACCATCTATCAATAATACGGACAAATCTTGTTGGTCACTTCCCACGTCGAGACAGTGAATCTAAGATACATCCTGGTCATCTTGTTAAGCACTTCTTTATTTGCTGATGTGTGGCAAACGTCGCCCCAAATATTGGCGGAAATTAATGCGCGATAGCCTCGCATGTCCTACGAGAGTTGTCTTCTTGCGAGAATACGATTGATAATGCTTCGGTATGCCTCCATTTGGCACACTGCAGCATTTCCGTGAGAAAAGCAGTAGTTCTATTCACACCCAAAGTTTAACTGACAAATTCACCTCCCAGTCAACCATTCGCTACACTCTTTTAATGTTCACTTAAAAGCATGAAAAGCCGAGCAATTTGCATATTATTTATTTCACTGGTTTATTGCTTTGAACTGTTCCTTTGGATGGTCATCAAGACAAACCTGATTAGACCAGCACAATGTAAATTGATTAAATGTGAAGATTATGATTTGGGACATACTAAACATGTTAGGGCCTCTTAAACACATCCCAATCAACTAGTCGCTGCGTCGAGCAATTGGCATGTTATTTATATATTTCACTGATTTGTTGTTTTTAACTTTTCATTTGGATGTTCCAGGGAGTAAGTATACACCTGTGTGCACGTGACGCATTTAACTAACGCACACGGTTGTGGTTTGGGGCACTTTTTTAACATCCTGCACTGTTGGCGTGTATTCGGCTGTGCACACCAAGGCACAATCTAGAGTTAATCACTTGATCAATATTCTTCTTAAAGATAGACTAAGTTACCTGATCCTTAAATTTACCACACATAAATGAGTATACCGATTCCTGAATTTTAAAGACACCTCAGTATACTGAACCTTAAATTTAATAAAAACCTATAAGTAAAACCTAGCCCTGAATTAACCAGAAAGCTATAAGTATACCGAGCCCCGACTTTAACAGAAATCTAAGTAGACCGAGCCCTGAACTAACCAGAAACCTCAGTAAACCGAGCCCCGAATTTAACAGAAAGCTATATATATCGAGCCCTGACTAACAGAAACCTGAGTATACCGACACCTCAATTTACTAGAAAACTGAATATACCGATCCATGAATTTACTAGAAACCTGAGTATACCGATTCCTAAATTTACTAGAAACCTGAGTATACCGAACCCTATAAATTTGTAAATACCGATCCTTGAATTTTCCAGAAACCGGTGTATATAAGTTTTTGAATTTACCAGAAACCTTAGTATAGGTCGATGCCTTAAAATTTACAAGAAAGATGAATTTACCGATCCCTGAATATTCCAGAATGCTAAGTATGCCGATCCTTAAATCCGAGTAAACGGACTCCTAAATTTTCCAGAAACCTGAGTATACCATCCCTGAATTGACCAGAAACCTGAGTATAGGCCTACCATCCCTGAATTTACCAGAAACCTTAGTATACCATCCCTGAATTTACCAGAAACCTGAGTATACCATCCCTGAATTTAACAGAAACCTGAGAATACCGACATTTTAAAGCATTAGAAACATGCGAATACTAACATTGGAACATCCCATAGCCTCTGTATATTCCTCTGGATGTGCTGTGTCTTCCGAGTGACAGGTGGTACGCTCATATAGGGGGCCTACCCAGCGGTCGATCTATGCCGCACCGAGTCAAGCCGAACTGAGGTCGACCTCTGGTTATACGAGCGTGGGACAGTGGTGGTGAGAGGGACTTCTCTCTGTCTTGGTGCCCTCTGACCTAACGTAATAACATTCGCGACTTGCACTGTTAATTTGCACAGTTTGGTATGTTTTGTGTTCTAAGCTTATCTCTTTAATAATTCCATTGCGATATCATGCACTGTGGAGTTGGTGTTTTGTGTTTCTTTCACCTATTTAACTGTCAGCAGTGACAGGCCGTCACATGAGTGAAGCGCGGCGTATAACTCCGACCAAATCACACTAATCAGTCGCCAATTGGACAGATCATCTGGTCGGTGATTGGATGGATTCTTGTGCACATCATTACTAACCAATCAAATATTTATGCGAGCACATCATATCTGCATATACTTTTTTTTATTTCACAACCGTGTTTCTTTACTCTTCACTTCTTAATTTTCCTGCTTGTCTTTTTTTCCGAACATTTCAGTTTATCTCTGCTTTAACTTTTAAGCCATTAACGAGTGGATGCCCCCCTAAAAAAGACGTTTACCCCAAGTGCATTTGTTTGAAAGGTTTACATTTCTTCTGGAAATGGATTTTTTTTTAACATAACAAACAACTGAACAGAAATTGTGTACAAAAAAAAATTATGATGGGTCAAAGCGATAAATATTAAAGTCTCCCTAGTTCAACTTTAACGCCTACTCTTTTTGTTCAAGCTAATGAAAAACGAAACAAAAAAGAGAAATTAAGCTGTAAAATAATTGCTAATTCTGTCCTGGACAACTTTTTGTTTTATTACAAAACAACAAAACGTTTACTGTGTAAGATTTTCTATTTTGTCAAAGAGTTTAATTTGATCAAAGAATGTTTTACGATTGGATACATTTTACGATCCAAGAGATTTGTTTAGAAAAAGTCTTTTCGTTTTCGGTACAAGATTTTTATCGGGGCCAGAGTTGTATGAAATGAGAAAGGCCCCAGCATGTGGGGCAAAAGCTATTGAAGTGAAGTGGCTCAGAACTGTGTAGGTTTTTTTATTCATTAAATACAACCCAAGTCTCAAACAATAGATCATGAAGATTTATATCAACCCAAGATTCACGTGACCACATAAACAGCCAACCTCAGATAATTTGTTGATGTTTGAACTTGTCCATTTCGGCGTACCATAGTCTATCCTTGATCAAAGCACACTATTGTCGTTTAGAAAATAATTGTTTCTTTCTCAAATGCATCTTCTCTAACCAAGGGTTTTATATCCGAGCAACTCTGCATTACAACCCTTGACAGATAAATGATGTACAACGAGTGTTTCAGTTACGCAACTCAACTTGTTTACAGTTACATCCAACCAGCGTAGATAACCTATGTTGAATGTCGTACTGCAGTTTTCACAGTTTGTTTCACTTTGTATAGCAGTGTTGGCATATATACGGTGATTTGGTGTCTGTATAGCGGTAGGTACATATCGAATAATTTCACTGAGTTGGTTAAATACCCCCAAACAAGTTCGAAATATCTGATTGGATGCGTAGAAGTTCCCACGCATCCAATCAATCGCTTAGAAGCCAAGTCCCATTATACCGGAGTTATCCGCCAAGGGTGGTAATGCAGAGTTGCTCGGATATAAAACCCTTGGCTAGAGAAGATGACATATCCCTGGGTCAGAGTTTCTAAGATAAATTGTAATTGTTCTGTCCGGTAATACGCACAAATAAGTGACGTAATCAGGTCCAGAAACCATGTGACCTAGCTGTTTCTTTCTCGAATTCACTGCACGAGGAGATAGTTCACCAAGCAATCCAGTTCAGGCTGGAAATTCATTATTTTCTGCGTAAACAATTTTGGGATTAAAGTATAATATTGTTTATTTATGACCTGTTATTGTTCACATTGCAGTAGCGCTAAAATGTTAACTATAACCGTCTATTGCAGGACATATTTAGGCACTGTTTTCGACTTTGAGCAAAATATCACTTTCGGGTTGACTTCAATTCGGACTCAGTATTAGGAGGAATGTCAGATGGTAAATAATATACAGAGCCGAGTTATGTGGACTAATAACAGACCTATAAACTAAATGTAGAAACCTTCACATTGGTTTTTAAAATCATGTGGCAAAGCGGATAGATATTTATGCAGTTGTGGCTTAGCTATAAAGCGCGACAAAAGACTAAATAAAAGAATGAAATGAAACAAGGCGACAGACAAACACATACTGAGAAGCTAGGTGAGCGCACAATGTGTCTCTTATAATGTTTTATTAGTGCGGCCTCCAGCTGGGGTGAAATGCAAACTTCACACGTGGTTTATTTTCTGATTACCCATTGAGATTTGGCGAAACATTTCTAATTAGAAAACCAAAACTAGGGTGTTTTGCGACGATGATGCAAATAATCAGAAAAATCGGAAATCCTTTCATGGTAGTTGTGGTTAATAGCTATAGTGTATTGAAAATGACGGTTGGGGTCGCCTGACCATAGTAAGTGCAAAAAACTGCAAAGTGGAGCTTAAATTCTGCGGACCTCCTTAAAGCTCGTAGATCATAGGCCGCGCACATTTTGAATTTACCAAATGGACGGAATTCTTAACAGCCTCAGTACCCCATCGATATGCATGCTATTGAGCCTGGTTCAATAAGTCAGTAACATCTCTGGATGGATCGCTGGCACTCATCGGTTTTGGTTTCACTCGTACATTACAAAATATTTAAATCATACCGATATGGAAGATTCCATATCTCGCTCATAATTGCACAATCCTGCCCAAGGATTACTAGATCGACAAGGAGAACGCCACTACTTAGCTGTCAGTTGCTTAATGTTTCGTCTCACTAGTGTCGGAAAGTACGTACAAACTATAGCCAAACTATACGAGAGAAAACTTCAGCTTAGGTAATATTTGAAATAAAAAATAACGCCAATGCAATTACCGACGTGAATCGTCATTCTATCTGTGCTAATTGTTGGACATTCATATGCAAAGCAAGTATTAAAAAACCGCGTTATGAATCTACTTCAAATAATGTTATTAATAATTTGCAGATAATAATTATACGTAAATCAATGCAAACCCGATATCATGTAACACCTTTATAAGATATCTAATATTTTCACTTTAATTAGTTGGGAGAGTGCAATTAAAGAGTTGCATATTTCTCCCATATTTCAATCAGAAGAGAAAGTTACAAAAAGAGCTACACGAAGTTCTATGATAACTTCACGTGAGTAATTATATACATATCACAGCTGTATGTCGCCCTTGTCCGTGGCTTAGTGGTTAACGAGTGTACTTACAAAAGCCTACTTCGAAATGCCGTGCAGGTGCCGTTCAGGCGACCCTCAGGTGTATAAGTGAGTCACACGATGTGACTCAGGCAATCGCAGGGGTGGTTTTCACGAGGTTTTCTTCCGGTTGTCCACCATAATTTGGCAAGGAACACTGTGAAGTGGACAATCCGTGGTCATATATAAAGTGAAATACCCTTGAGTACGACGTTAAAGCCCAATCGAACAAACATGCATGTCAGTCTTGAACTATAAATTTGGTGATCAAGCAGTTTAACTTAGAATCATCCGATAATGATGGAAAGTTCAGTTCGTTCAGCTCCCGAAACAATTTGCAATTTTATTAGGGCCTTAACAAAATACATCTCAGTATAAACTCAATATACTAACTTGAAAAATGTCAGTAGCTTTCATGATTGTAGGCAATGATTTCTGGAAAAAAATATTTGTTTTTTATTGTAGAGAAAGAACATTTTGCTCGTTTCCATGGGGATTGTAACTCGGGCCAAGCGATGTGGTCGACTGGCATACAAAGGTTTGCGGCAGAATTGATATATATTTAAAACCGGAATATACAAATGTGTAATTATTCGGTGATAAACATTTTAAACGATCATTGCATTTATAACAACTAGACGTCCATGTATGATTAATTTTTATAAATATATTTTTGCTCAAATAAGTCAACACTACTAGCTAGACAACTTAATTGGTAACACTTACGAGTTTTTACTTTACCACGCGTATGATAGACTGAGGTGGACGTGTATGTGTCTTGCTCCGTTGATCACGTCGATCTAAAACTGTTATATCTCTCCTGATGCCTCAAAAAGATAGCGCCCGTATTTCAGTCGGTACATATCAGTTAGAGGAGATACGTGAACTTATAGCTAATACGAAAACAAACATAACTTCAAGGCTAGATGCCCCCGTGGGGGAGAGGGTGGACCATTGACCATCAGCGGGCCCTGTAGAATACTCTCCCGGCTTCCTCGGTCGATCGTAAGAGGCGAAAAAAGAGGCAACCTGTTGGCCGTGGGTTGCGTCCCGTGTCGGAGGGGAATGAAATCCTGGTTACTGAGGGGCAACTTGGCTGGCAAACCCTGCAATGATCATTTTATTAATTACATCGTAATTAATTCAATCAAAGCTGAATTTTTAGATCATTGCCGAAGGCGGTGGCTCAAGGGTCAATTAAGTGGGAAACAAGAAAATATATTTGTTGGTTCTGCTAGGGAACAATTTCCCCCTTATTAGAGCAGAATCATTATTTAGTTTCCTGTTTGAGTTTTGCGGCGAAACTGGATATGACTATATCTGACTTAATTTAATAAATTAAAATAAATGCATTGCCTAAATATTCTGAATCAGCCCACATCACACATTAGATACAAGGGAATCTTCCTTTGTGTGGTTGGAGTCTCAGAACAGGGTCTTGAAAACTTGGTTCTGGGAACTGGGTTTATATTTTGGCTCGAAGTTCATTCTAGAACTCTAATTCTAGCCAATCACAAACCTCACTTTGCTTCGTCTGCTAAATCGACTTCTGAGAATATTTGATAGCATTTTTGAGAGCTCTGTGTAAATCTTGTGACAACAACATTTGGTGACTATAACTTTTGTTTATAACGAATTTATTTCATAACTCTTACTAACCTTTTTATATTAAAGTGTCTGAATCGGGAAATAACATTTGTCAAGAATGTTTGGTGAATTTAATTCATTTTTGCCATATCACTAGCGGTAAATCATTGTTTACGTAAACAACGCAATGTTTATTTACATGTGAAGCTTTCAGTTCTACCACACTTTCACGAGCACGTGATATATCGCTTGCACGGCTCTGATAGTAAAAAGCAACTGTATGAATTGAATGTATATATAGATATGTCTATCTTACCACAATTATAGTATACTTCCATCTTTAGTTATTCCATAAATGTAGAATTTGTATCGCACAAATTCTTCGGCTGACTCGGAATCGGTCATTTAGGTAACATCTAAAATTGAGATCCTTTATCATACGGCTGATGACGTGAAATATTTGGTTTTATAAATATTAAACATACTGCTGAAAACAGTGGATTTTACTGCATAAATGCTTTACAAACTTAGTTAAGTTTTGTGGAAATTTATGAAATAGTTGTTTATATTCGTGATATATTATTTAGAAAAGGTTGATTTTTCCATTGGAATCAATGGAAACATCAAAATATCCGATAAGCCAATCAAATAGCAGCGTTGCGCTAATAAGCTCCTCCCACTTTGTCAGAAAAAGTATAAAAACCGTTTGAGGCCTAATGTCGGGAGACATTCCAAAGGAAACAGTTCTTCTGGCGAGGATAAAATAGGATACACAATATTAAAACATCTGCCTAAATGCTGGTGCTTCGTTTGATAAACACAAGCTGGCAGGCACATAAACTCCCCAAAATTTGGAAATCTTCAATAGTTATCCCCATACCTAAACCTGATAAAGACCCCATAGACTGTAAGCCGTACAGACCAATCTCGTTAACATCAAACCTGTGCAAGGTAATGGAAACTATGGTAAAAAATAGGTTAGAGTACCATATCGAGTCCAATAACTTATTGAACAAAACTCAAAGTGGTTTTCGGAGAAATAGAAGTACAACAGACCATATAGTACGCCTACAACATGCAATTAAGAAAGGCATAGCCAGACGTGAATATACACTCGGTATATTTCTAGATATTGAAAAAGCGTTCGACCTGGTATGGCAAGACGGCATTATTTTAAAATTAGATAACATGGGTGTAAAAGGAAGGATTCAGCATTGGATTAAAAATTTCCTAACCGATAGACAATTTAAAGTTCGAATCGGAAATACTTATTCTTCTGACCACCAGTTGGATAATGGCACCCCGCAGGGCAGTGTAATAAGCCCAACTTTATTTAACATCTTGATAAATGGTTTAGCCGAAGAATTAACTTTGAAACATCCGAATACATCTCAGTCTCTGTTTGCAGATGACGCAGCAATATGGAAAACAGGTCGCTCTATTAAAAAACTAACCAATGACATACAAAAAACACTTAATACAGTCAATAGCTGGGCTAACCAGTGGGGATTCAAATTCTCTTCAAATAAAACAACTGGCATTCTGTTTTCCAATAAAAAACATGTAAAAATTGAGCTAAAACTAGACAAACGTGATATTGAATTCAAGAAAAGTGTAAGATATCTAGGCATGATTTTAGACAGTAAACTAACTTGGAAAGCGCATATTGACCAACTCGTCATCCGTTGCAATAAAGATCTAAATTTGATGCGGTGTGTCTCAGGGACAAACTGGGGCGCAAACAAAACAAGCCTATTGAAATTGTATCAATGTCTTATTAGATCAAAAATAGACTATGGCTCGGCTGGGTTCATGACTGCATGCAAAACACAATTAAAAAGAATTGATAGTATCCAATACGCGGCCTTAAAGATAGCTACACGAGCCTTTAAAGGGACGTCCCTGAGCAGTTTACAAATAGAAACTAACGAAAAACCACTTAATCTACGTAGAGAAGAACTCGCGATGAAATACGCTAACAAGGCCTTGATTAAAGGCAATAATCACCCATGTCATGAAATCCTAGAACCAAAAAGTGAATATGAATACCTTAAACATAAATGGCATAACGACTCAGCCCCTTTTGGGTATAAAATTAACCTACTTTTTAGCGAGCATCAAATTCCTAT
>JAVFBX010196809.1:0-12928 GCA_034783855.1 Mopalia kennerleyi
AGTGAGTAGAGTGTACGGCAGCCTCGCTTGGGGAAACGTGTACCTGTAAATCACTGGACAGGACAAGGTCTAATACAAGTTTCTTTCACAAATTCTCCTGGCACGATGACACAAGAGTAAAATGCCTTACTTACGTATAAAACTCCAATCAAACAAACGTCTTAAACACTTCAATACCGAATATCTTTTGAGACTTACCTCTTTGTATTCGAGCATTGGCCCAATCGTCACAAAGACAGACATAATGAACTCACCTGGGAAATGTTGGGAGAGTTAGTAGGCTAACACTGTCCGGAAAAAGACTTTGTAACAACTGGCGTCTGAAAAAACAGCGAAAAACTTATAACTTGTAAAAGTGCGGTCTGAAAAGCGGAAGAAAGAACAACAACTTTGCGCCGATTGAAAACAGAAACAGCGCAGGTAAATAATATTTACTTTATAACAGTTTTTAAAAAAAGCTCTAAAAATGCCAGAAATGATTTAGACATGTCAGTTTATAAACATTACAATGTAACAATTACTGACTTAAGGTCTTGCTGCATCCCTGGGTTGATTTTGAGGGGGGTGGGGGGATTTGTAAATTTTACACACAAAAAATATTTGTTGAAAATCTGTTAACTACTATTAAATATATTTCAAATTTAATTAACGTCTTCAGAAAAAAATACAGTGCATTTTAGGGCATTATTTCTGTATTTGAATTTAGTAAACTTACATTTTAACTTATGTCTCGTTCTTTTGAAATTTTACTTAAACCTATTTATGTCATCTTTTATGTTGCCAAACCTAAGGAAGTCCAATAACATGGGAAAAAATATCTTTTGGAAACATTTAAAAAACTCTAGGCCGAAAACGAAAGCACACTTCTTTCAGCGACATTGACTATCAAAATAGGTAGTGCCTGAAATAAGCATTTAAACATTGGCTATTAATTCAGTGCACATTTGATCGAACACCAATTGGCCTTCCGATTTCAATAACTCCATTGTGTAGTCAGATATTTTAGAGTATTACACATGTATTTCATTGATCGAAGGAGCTACACATCTACTTATGACAGTGTGGAACCGATAGTCTACTCTTGACAATCCCGTTAATCTCCGCGCTTTGGCAATGCCTTTATAATATGATCATTGAAATCTTAATTAAAAGCTCAACTGCAACTTTTTTGAAATTAGAGTCTTTAATAATTTTTTTTTAATATTAATATATTTAATTATAAATAATACAGGGGTCCAGCGGGACAGTTCACAATAAGATCGGAAATGAGCACATATCCCAGACAATATACTGTGACAATAAGCAATCGATACTCTAACCCCCATACATATAGTGTTTTTATATTTAGCCGTTTAACTTCTAAACTACTGTGAATTTTGTAACACATATATATATATATTCTGAATCGTCTTTTTCTGCAGAACAATAATAAGTAAATTATTTTTTTTCTAAAATTTACATTGTATGAACCAAAAGACGGTCATTCAGTTTTTTCCTATTTGTCTTAGTTTTTTGGCAATATTGTGTTAAAGGTCAAAAATCACAAAAGTGAGTCAAAATAATGAAATTTCAACTTCTTATTACTTTATCTAATAAAAACGAATTTGTTTATAATATCGAATTGACCCATTCTATGTATGTTTCGCAAATAATTAGATATATATATTGTGAAATATACCAGTTTTTCTATAAAATTGACAAGAGCTGACCTTGTCAAATGTTAGTTGAAATCCATTCAAGCTGTGATCAATCTCTTAATAGACTAACACCAAGCAACCACATGTGGCGTCAGTGAATTAGTGCTTAATATACAATACAAGGGAACTGTTGATACGCTTATATGAACAGCGGGCAGACTGTTAATCCTCTCCAGGTATCTACAATTAGTTAACTGATTGTCAAAACACCCCTGTTGTAAACAATGTAATCAAGTTTTATCATCAAAGTTAAAGGTCTTCTAATTCAAATTTTTGTATCTGGCTTGCTCTAAGATAAAGATGATCACTATCTCAACTTTTTGAATATGCAATAATAATGAAAATGCAAATTTTGACCTGAGAGGGGGGAGGGGGGGGGGGGGGGTTATAGTAACCTTAGGGACTCTACCTCTAGTCATGGGTAAAAATGCCACACATCGTCACGCGACTTTTGCGGTTATTTCCAAGATATGAGAATATTAAAAAAACACATATATTTAGAAAGAGGAGAACTTAAAGTTTTAAAATATAATGCTATTTTATGATTAATTTTATCTTTTAATTACAAAATGAACAAAAAACTCAAATATTTTTTAAAAAAGGACCTTTGTTTACAACTCTTATTGTTCGTAGATGGTTTTTGATTTTTTCTTCTTAAAATTTCCATGTATTTGTTGACAAGTATTTAAACTAAAAAACCGTCATAGGGTTTTTTCTAAATTCATGTTAGTTTTTTGCAAAATTGATAAAAATATATATATATAAAAAATCGCCATTAAAAAACTATTTGCTTAATATCTTCAAAACGAAAATTCATATAAAAAATCTGCATTACAGTTTTTTAGATAATGGCTTCAAGATTGTGTGTCAAATTTCAAAGATTATGGGCAAATAGTTTTCGAGAAATAAACGATTTAAGCGTTGAAAATCAAAAAAGGGAAAGCGGAGAAAACGGCCTAAACGTGCTTAAATGATTAAACTCTGATTAGGATTCAGATTACTCCCATAATTTTTCATAAACAACATACTTTTAAATTGAATGGAAAGGTGAAATAGAGTTTAATCGAGTTCAATCATTGTTCGCATATATAATATTTTAAACAGGTGTTTAAACATGGAGGTATAGCAGAGCTATACCTCCATGGTTTAAATGGCAGTTTTAGTGACGTCGACATAATTGATTTCATTCATACCTTTGTTAATGGCAAGGGATAGTAGTTTGTATAAATGTGTATCCTAACACAGACGGCCATGCTATTGATCTGTTGGCCCTTTTACTAATTGGCTTGTACTACTACACAGTAGGTAGTCAGCTCAGGTGAGATAATCGCCTTAATCCCTTCTGCCTGCCTATATACACATAATTTTTGAGGCACGCATTTTACTATTTAAATCTAAAAAAAACATTCTAGAATATTTAATTTTTTTGTCAAACTATTTGCATTATCAAGATTATGAAAAGAAGATTTCAGAAAGGTAAAAATAAGAAAAAGTAAAAATTTGACCCCAGACTAGCGGTAGAGTCCTTAAAGCAATATCATGTGAATTATTTTATAATGGTTCCCAGGCTGCCGTACATACAGAGAGAGCATCCTATGGCCACGTACCAGATTGCTTGCATTATTAAATGCAGTAAACTCCAATAGATACGTCTTCAACCCAAAGATTATCATCCAAAAGTACATGGCCTTGAACAATTAGTTGCATACATTTGTGTCAAATAACAATACGATGTAACTTTTTCTCTTACCGTTTTCTCATATTTGACTCGACTTCTGCCAAATCTTCGAGTTCTCCACTAAAAGGCTTTCCCGGAGTGGTTTCCAACATAAATGTACATCCTTCAGGTGTAGTACAGAATTGAAGTTCACTGCAGACCAGTAAAATAAATAAATGTAAACAGGAAAATTATTTTACTAGTTGGCATCTTTATGGCTATCAATTAGCTGTATCCTGCACCTTGGTTTAATTTATGTATCCTACGAGGCAAAATATATATATTAAAAATTTCAAAGACATCTCTACTCTTGCCGATTATTTTAAATTTTCAAACCGATTGACACGAGCTTCAATTGGAGGGCTTTGAGTTCAATAGTTGATTTCAAAGACTCGGAAAACAAATTTTCCTCAAATTATATGACGAAGGGAATTGTATACAGACTTCTGTGCAAAATAAGACCATTCGTTTGGTGATTTATCCAACCTACATTTTAGTGCAAGTATAGCACAGAGAGTAAAAGTTGTTATTTTTTCGGTCACATTACGAAACAATATGCCCTTATTTTGACATATAAAATCCTAAAATTTGTATATATATAATTTGCTAATTAAAAGCCATTGTTGCTCTAAATCTGGCATTTTCTAACTATGTCTTGTAATTAAATACAATCTCTTCATCAAAAAGAACAACTATTTAAATTTTAATTTCCTTTATATTTAAAAGATATATACTTTTCTTCCTACAAAAAAGGTTAGTCGGTGTTAAAAATACATAAATGTTACTGTTGTGGGCAGTTTGTCGGAGAATTGGTTTCATCGGGCTGTCCCAAACTGGGACGATTCTTTGGCAAATGTTCGAATGGGAAAACCTTACCAAGTTAAGCTGTTTGCACTCTAAACCACACCAACAGTTCAAAACCCAAATGTTTACACTCTAAACCCCACCCACAGTTCAAAACACAAATGTTTACACTGTAAACCACACCCACAGTTCAAAACACAAATGTTTACACTGTAAACCACACCCACAGTTCAAAACCCAAATGTTTACACTCTAAACCATATCCACAGTTCAAAACCCAAATGTTTACATTCTAAACCACACCCACAGTTCAAAACACAAATGTTTACACTCTGAACCACACCCAAAGTTCAAAACACAAATTTTTGCACTCTTAACCACACCCACAGTCCAAAACCCAAATCTTTACATTCTAAACCACACCCACAGCTCAAAACTCCAATGTTTACACTCTAAACCACACCCACAGCTCAAACCCCAGATGTTTACATTCTAAGCCACACCCACAGTTCAAAACCCAAATGTTTACATTCTAAACCACACCCACAGTTTAAACCCCAAATATTTACACTCTAAACGACACCCACAGTTCAAAACCCAAATGTTTACACTCTGAACCACACTCACAGTTTAAACCCCAAATGTTTGCAATCTAAACCACACCCACAGTTCAAAACTTTTGTTTATATTCTAACGAATATACACATTACAAAACCAGACATCAAGACGCGTTATAATATACAATGTAGCGGTATACATGCACCAAAACTACAAGCACGACTTATTCTTGTCACGGAAGCGGCAAGGTGCAGAAAGCAGAGGGCACAAAACTTGGCGGAATCAACCAATGTCGGCAAGTTTCCAGTCTTTGGTAGACCACATCATGTCTAAATGGAACGGAGCTTGCCTAAAATTGAAAATTCAATTATTTGATGAAATATTGAAGGCACCTCCTCCTATCATCTGTGCTTGATGCTATATTTATATTGTATATTTTACAAACCCTATAGTAGAGGAAAGCAAATTTTCTTTTCTACAATGCAAATTTATATAAATGTATACATCCCATTGGAGGTGGAAGGGTTGCGCAACGATTTGTTGTTTGTAAATATGTCACTTTCTGATGTGTTATTATAATATCAATAACTGTATTATTCCCTCATTTTCCCTCTCAAAGAATGAAGATATATTATTCACATCACCTGGTATAAGTATCGAAGTAGGATTTGTAAGCGCACACGCTGCCACGGCCGCGGTTCGGCTGTTATTGTTCATCCTTAGGCACAGTTCCGTGTGTCTAAATCTTTCATACCTTGATCTCCGCGTGAAACATCAAACGCACTTACAGTCTGAAGACATGCAGGCTGCCCCTATGCTCACTAAGAGCATCAGATTTTTGCTGGAAGCAGCATTTTTTTCTGTGTACACAACACGGGAACGAGACAAGGAATTTATATAACTGTATTAACTATATAAGACAATTCAAATAAATTAAAATGTCACGTTTACTTGTATCTTTTCAGGTATATAAACTGTAAATATACCAAATTATTTCAAGTTTTATAATATATTATTGTTTTCGTTCGACGTCTTTTATTATTACAATGAATTATTAATATTGTTACGTTTTAAAGCAATTTCCTGATTAAACATATGGGAATGTTTAGACTTTTTAAATATAATTATTTTAAAGTATATGAACATAAAACGTTGTGATTGACGCGCCACGAAATCCATACCAGGAAAGCGGCCCTAAAACCATAATTTCAAACAAATGTGTCTAAAACCTTTGGTACACGGGTCTACGATGACCACATTTATTTGGTTACTTGCCTGACCAGAAAGAGAATAGGAAGGAATGGCTTACCCATTGTCGTAAGAGACTGTGTCGACCAGATTAAGGACAGATTCAGCTATCCTAGACAAACTCACTACTTTGCTGACGTCATCTGTAGATACCAGGAAGTACTCCAACTGTTTAACAAAACATTGGTAATAAAGAATTTCATGGAAGTATCGAAAAACCAAAGTAAATCCTAGCAAATAGACAGCACTTTGATAGGTATAGAATCTGGCTTTTGTGCTAGTTTGGTGATTTCATGTTATGTTTTGCCCCTCTCACATTTACCACTGTTATATCACATGTGTCAACTTGTTTTGTTTTGATTGGTGGAAATCGCGTCCCGTGGCATTAAACAAAACAAAATTATGCATGATTTCGGAAACATTGTTATGTGAGGCAAACAAGTGATCAATTAATATTATCTCATTTGTTAGAAAATTTGTTGAATGGTCTCCTAAAAAATAAATCTTGTTATTTAATAACACCTTTTATTGCGCCGGAGGCAAGTCCTACCTTATTACCTGTACATGCGCATAGCAGCAGACGGAAACTCTCGGTACGTCTCGCTCACTGCACAATAAAAAGATGACCCGACAGGTCAACAGGGTTCGTTTACTATATGGATTTGTGACTAAAAACTAACGATGTGATGGACAGGTGTTTATTTTTTGGTGAATTTATAGACGGACCACCATGATCTTCGTTTCGCTTCAATCAGCATTGCTTATCTTAAGTTCCTGTTGGTCAGTGTTGGACCCCTTGGTCGCTATTGAGGAAACAATCTTTTGTAAGTTCTTTATGGCGCATTGATATCTTTGAAACGTATAGCAAATTGAATGAATGTCCATGTATTACTTATGTCACATGCTATCACGTAGGCCTATTTCCTTATGCTATATCGCTTAAAGTCGACACATATTTCGACTAACTCGTTCATACAAATTGACTACCGGTGTGTACTAAAGAGCAGCTTGTCTCTATCCCAGCTCACTTTCTCGTCTTCGCTAACACAATGGGCGACAAAATAGCAGATATCACTCCACCACATGGATTTAAATCATAGGCTGCACAATTATGACACCAGGGGGGTGCGGGTCAATAAATAGATATACTGGATCCTCCCTTTACCGGAAGGGGTTAGATGGTTAGGTTCATTACGCACTTGTACACACTTCGTCAATGAATTGTTTCTTATCATATACCACAAGGCAGACAGCTTGTTTACCCTCTTTCACTGTGTAAGTACTGTCGCCAAGTCTATCAGACATTTCTATAGGTTAAGTCTGTCTTCCAGCCCGTTTCCTTTTAATTTTGGAAATAAAATATTGTTGAACCTATTTTCTGATATTGCACCAGTTTTATAATTGAGCATCCAACAATCCAAACTCATGTGGCTATTAAAGACTGTAATAAAAGAAAATGTGACACTTGACTTAATTTGTACGCCAAGATGACACCTTCGTGATTATCCCGGGTGGATGCAAGAAAATATGTGATGAGAATGTCATACGGTGTTACAGTACAACGTCCTTAAACACATAGACATTTGGCTTGGATACCGCCTTCGACACTCACGTCATAAAAACTGCGTATTCGCAAATATTCGAAAGCATTGTTTGTAGCATGCTTACAAAATATATTGATGTACTTTATTATTTGCGTAAATTTGGACATAACCATTTGGCTTACATTTAAATAAATTTAACTTGAAAAATGTCAAAAAAGGTTGTTGCTTATTTAACAACTGACGGTAAAGTATTTTACAATTCTTACCTCATCTCCCCACAGTGTTCCGGTTTGTTTCGAGTTTTTGTATTTTTTGTAAATATTACAAAACTGTTTAACACCGGTTTCTTGTACAATTCTTCTCGCTGCCACAGTTTGCTTGTAACTCAACATATCGAAACTAAAGAGTGAATGATTAAATTTGTTTAAGATGGTTTTGCTACCAGCAGGAAGTATAAATGATATGCCTGTCAACGTTCATTCAATTGTGTGACATCGGTGTGTACAAAACAGTCTATTTATGGGTTGCAGGGATATAATCCGCTGAACCATCGGTCATATCCACGTAGACCAAGCTGCCGTCTAATTTCGTACCGGGCGATACAGCAGCTGTCTGGTTTGACCAATAAGCGTGACGACGACAGTCCTATCAGTAGTTGAGTTGGTATTCACTGTTATATAATCAGGAAATTTCGTGCGTTAGCAAGTAAAAACTTTTTTTGTGCGATATATGAAGTTCACGCACAACTGGCGCCTTAGAAGATGATAGGTGAGGGTTTGTGTGTGATTAAATACTAATATACCGGTGGTTAGCACCTTAGTACGTAATAAGCAAGAGGTGTGCGTTATTAAGTACTAAAATGTGGGTGTGTAACACCTTTGCACATAATTAGTAAGGGTTATTCTTTATTATGTACTAAGGTGCGGGGGAGAAATCGTGGTCATCCCGTGAGAAGTAATGAGCGAAAGCGAAGACCAAGATGACGACGCTGCATCATCCGAACACATGGTATCGCTATAGACTGCTAGGGAGATACCATGCGACATTTCATGGCTTGTCTGTGTTCTGGCCTTGCCCCAAATGCTGGATTTCTATTGGCAGCATACACCCAAAATCATGGGACCCAGCTTATCAGCGACGCTCTATCGCACAACAGTCACGCGTATTTGTTTTGATAGTTCTTTTAAAACAACTTCAGACTCCAATATTTGATTATAACCGTCGCCGTGTTACTGCCATGCCTTGCGTAGGCCTACAGCCCGTCTGCGTTGAAAAGCTTAATGGTACTTGATCGTTACATTATGAGACTCCAAGACATAGAACGACTGCATTTGGATATTATTTAAACTGTGGACAGAAAGCCTGCTCTCCATCATGTTTATAAGTTGATTTCGAGAACTATTTTCAGTCATTATTTTCTCTCGGTCGTATAGACTCCTACTGTCGTTGAATCGGCTTATTTCATTGGCCAGTGGACTTAGGGGAAAACCCCAGATGGGACAAGATTATGTGCCCTTAGTCAACTTGGATAACACAATAGAGGTTTGTAATGTGCCAAGGTTAATACACCCATGTCTTAACCTTGGCTCGCGAAGATGCGTCCGCTGATGTCTGGAATGAAATAATCAGCAACGTTCTCAAACGTTTTAAAGTTAAAATTATCGAAGCAGCATATGATAAATTCGACCATACTTCCATGCAAAAAGCTAACGAAAACATCTTACCTGACATTCTTAAGTCGATCCGCGACGAATATCTCCGCCTGAATACTAATTCAGTTGATACCGGATTCTATACATCGAGAAGTCATGAATCAAAGCGTTGTTTTGAAGAGATGTTCCAATTCAGATCAAAGAAAGGCTTACGGTCTTGCTGTGCCCCTTGGGCTCAAAATGAACCAATTTTTGTTTATTGCTTAGATCAAAAGTAAGGTATTCAAACTATATGTTAGGGAAAAAAATAATTCGAAATTCGAATTACAAACAGTCAAATTGGAGCCTATAATTTAGTTTTCCCATTATCATATATATGTTCAAGTCGTAAAACTTTAATGCCATATCTGGCACTTCAATTTTAGGCAGATTCTACATTTTCCAACGCACATTTCTTGAACACTATTGACGTTGGAAACTTCAAATTTGTACCATTGTAAAGAGCGCAATGCGATCTAGTAAACGGTGCTTCATTTTTTATAAGTTCGTCTTAGATTTTTTTTAATGTTTTCGGAAAGTTATATTTTACACTTTTTTAAGACTTTCCAAGGTGGGATAGACAAAAAAGCCACTGGGATCGTTCTAATCAATATTTCAAAAAAATGAGGCACCGTTTCCTGGTCCAAGGTCTATTCTACTTGGCCAACTAATATATTGAGTCTTATCGTTATTATATTTCGAGAAATAAACCCTGAAATATGCGGTCTACTTTATTCTACTGACGTGTACTCATTTTGAAATCATTTTAGAAACAATTATTGGCTTTTCACCACATACACATATATGTAATCCTGAGTATTCAAGCTTTCCACAAATATATACATATATATGGAACAGATTTATATTCTTCTGCATAATAGACTAAGTACAACGGGTGCTCTGAAAATCGACCAAGGGGTCCAGCAAGACCTTAAGTAACGCTGTACAGATGCCGATCATCGACAAAGAAGACCAGTAAACCGTAAATCCATGCGATTCAATTGGATAAACTAATATAATTCAGCCATTCGTCTTTTTCCGTTAATTCCACCAATAAAAGTACAATCGGGATTAGCACTGGGCATGAAGGGTGCTTACTTGGAGATGTGATCTGTTTGTGGACATTTGACAGTACACATTTGCATTCAAACGTATGATTTTTATGTGGTATAAAATAAACACCCTGTAAAAATATGGAACTATGGAGAATTACAGTTTTAAAATTGCTAGCGGCAACATTTTAAGGAAGGAAAAAATATCTAGTTGTATACACTAGGCGATCGATATTCAGAAAAAAGTAAATAAGAGCTCAATTGTAGGCAGAGACTTACCTGTGTGCTGATTATTAATAAAAGCGGTATGATAGCTCTTGTGCGTCGTGAGGGTTGAAAGTGTGAAGAGCTACCGCCTTCTAGACACGCGTTCGTCCTGTAATGGTTTTAGAAAGCTGCTCAATTCGGATATTTCGTGCTCCTCGCCGAAGTCGAGTGAATAACCTAGGGTCCAGACTCTATGTTAAAGATGAAGCATCATACCCAAGCTTTACAAAGTCTAACATAGATGAGTTGTGTGCACAAAGATTTGTTGATGGTTTGAGAAATGATAAACTCAAAAAACAATTAAACATCGTATTGTGCCACCAGAGTAAACCACCTACGTTTGACCAACTTGTGGATATTACACGACGATTGTCCGACTCATTCGTAGAAACAGATAAGTCTGAAAATGTTTTCCGTGTAAGATGTTATTGCTGCAAAGCCGCAGGGCATTTTGAAAAGGCTGTAAGAAAAAGAAACGTGCACAGTTACAACAAACCAAAACAGCATCAAAATTTGCAAACGACTGGGTTTAACATGCTAAATCTTATAACTGTCAAGGTCGTGGACATTTGTCAAAAAACTGTCCAAAAAAGAATTCACAGAATTAAAAGTCTACTAAAGTCGGCAGTGTATCAGAACAACATGTTGATTATGGTAACTGTCCCACGGCTGTTATTAAAATTGGTCAAACAAATATGTCAGCAGTGCTTGATTCAGGAGTGTCCGTATCTTGCTTAAGTAATGTGTTACTTCAACAAGCAGTTCCGCATGGAGTTCTAGAGGAATGTCACTCTTGTTTAACTGGCCCAGCAGCGCAAAGTTTACCAACACTCGGGCGTATATGACAATATACGTGGAAGATAAGCTATTTCCTTGCAGTTTTCATGTCTTAGATTCGACCGAAGAAAGTGTTTTACTTGGTTCGGATTTTATATGTCAGTTTGAGAAAGTTACACTTCACCCACAGAACCAAACTGTAGAATTCGGTAACGTTGTGCAGAAAAACAGCGAAATACTTCCTGTACGTGCAACAACAACAACGACTGTGATACCACCATGTAGTCAACAAGTCTTACGTGTTGGGATAGCAGCTTCAGAAATCCCGGCATCGAAAGATGTTTTAAAAGACCGAAACGATAATTTTGAAGTAAAAACTGGTCTATACGTGACTCGCTCTAATGACTGTACTGACAATGCTCATGTTGTCCCTATATGAACCCAACTGATACAAGTAAGACTGTGTATAAGTCTCAAGCGGTAGGACACGCTTATGAAGTCGAACATGAGAATACAGCGACACAAACAATCCATTTATTACCTGTTTATAATGTGACAAACGACAATCAGTCTTGGAATATTGGTCCTGTTGATGAATGTCACCACACCGAGTTAGTTAGTCTACTTGATAGTTATGAACAGTCTGTGTTTTCTGGTATTGGAAAGTGCGTGATTTCCAGTATAAGCTCAAACTCAAAAATGGAGCGGATTTGAGTAAGGTTCGTCAGCGCCGAAGAACTTATGGACCGCACATTGACTCAATAGTTAATACACAAGTCGAAACAATGCTTTCAGATGCAATTGTTGAGCCTAGTTCGTCGAACATCTTGTCCTCCATTGTGTTAGTGAAAAAGCCAGATAACACCATGCGCTTTATGTAGAACGTTATTATCGTACGTTAAAAGCGTCGCTTATGAAGTGTCTTGAACTGAATGTGACTGGTATTCGCACGACAAGCATTTCTCCATATTCTGCAATGTTTGGTCATTCAAGCACTATTATTAATTTGATTGACAGCGAATTCTCAGGAGGGGAGGGGGAATATAGCCTCTCGGAAATCTGGAAAATTTGTTATTCCAAACATGTGTCTGCTAAAGATAAACGACAATCTGACTCTTTAAAAAGATCGGTTTTTCTCGTGATCTCGTAACGATTTAGTGATTATTGATACTACTTAATAGTTCCAATATATGTCCAATCTCACTACAGATAATATAAAGCATCGTGCTTATTTATTTATTTATTTATTTATTTATGTATTCGCAGTAAAATCGTCCAACATGGTATTACCTTTTTATAGTGTATCATTTTATTTTAAATTTACGCCATTTAATAATTGATTTTAGTCTGATTTCGGCTCTATATTATTTAATGATTTATATATATATTTTTTTAAAAAACGAAATCTATATTTTTACTCCTATATGTAAGGTCGATTTGTTTCCCATTCTGTGGGTTTTCTTATAACTATAAGTATGTGAAACTAGAGCTGTAGCGACAGCTATATAGGATTCCGATAACTATTCAATTGTCTACGACGTTTAAATTCGACCAATGGTAATAACAACCAATC
>JAVFBX010196820.1:0-12928 GCA_034783855.1 Mopalia kennerleyi
TGGACAACCCGTCGTCATATAAGTGAAATACCCTTGAGTACGACGTTAAACCCCAATCAAACAAACAAACAAACAAACAATCAATCATATAATGAAGGTTTTCCGTTAACATCACAGAAATAAAACCAGTAGCCAACATACAGAGATTAACGTAACCATATATTTAGAAATGCACAAAAATCCTATTTTGAAAAGCAATTTAATGCAATGAATAACAATATCAAAGGTACATGGCACAATATTAGCTGTCAATGTTTATCAAACCGCTCAAATAGTCCACATATTATTTAACTCTTCGAGCTTTACTCCTGTTTTCATGAGATCTGACGATGATACTGATTGAAAAGGTTTTAAATAAAATGTACGAAATGTAAATAAAAGTTTGAAAATGTTCAAACCACAGTATAGCTGAAATACAGCGGACTGTGACTTAAAACAACATTAATTAATGAATCGGTATTTTCGTTATTGAAAATCGAATATAATTATTATATTTATTATATACACTCTTAGAAATATATATGTGTTTATAACAAATACATTGGGGGGAGTAAAGCTCAGTTGAGCTTGTTTTATCCCCATGGGACATATTTCTGATACATAAACTTATATTATGGCGAGAAAGAGGTTACATCAATATAGTTTTAGATGAAATACAAACAGAAAAGACAAGAAAATATGCATGCACATTAAATTATTCTATATAAGTTGCTTGTATAGGATATTTTAGACATGTCAAAGAGGTAGTTGTCAACTTTTTTAAAAATAAAGATACCATAATTATGGAGCGAAGTGATACTGGAAGCTTGTTCCATTCCCTGGGATCGGAAGTTTTACAGAATAAAATGTTAAGTTAGTGCGGTGAAAAAGTATCATTAGGTCGGTGCTATGTCCTCGTGTGTTATGTCCATGTACTTGAGTTATCTTTGTAAAATAGTCCTGGAATATTAAAGGAATGGTATAAGGATGATATGGGTAAGTAATAAAATAGATGAAAGGGTTCTTTGAGGGTTCTATAGAAAGATGGATGGTTCTAAACGGAACTATAATAAGGACAAAAACGGTTCTTTGATATAATAAGATAAGGGTAGATACATGGAACACTTGCTGCGAGGGTTCTATACAGAACTATAAAGGGTTCCACCCGAGCCATGACTGAAGAACCTTAAAGGGGTCCAATAGAGCCATATTTTTTCTGAGAGTGTAGTATTTAACATATGCAGGACATGTCTTGAGCCTAAAAATGTGGTATTGTCGCAAATGTTTAGCTTACCTATCGTCGCCTTGAAACGTACAAATGTTTACCTATCGTCGCCTAGATACGTACAAATGTGTACCTGTCGTCGCCTTGATACGTTCAAATGTGTACCTATCGTCGCCTTGATACGTACAAATGTTTACCTATCGTCGCCTTGATACGTACAAATGTTTACCTATCGTCGCCTTGATACGAACAAATGCTTACCTATCGTCGCCTTGATACGTACAAATGTTTACGTTGCCATCTCTTGTGGTTTTATTTTATATTGTTTTAATGCTCGTCTTTTTTTTTTAACTAAATCTGTCTTCCAGGTCCAGGGTTAGCCTTCGTCGCCTACCCAGAAGCAATGTCACAGATGCCGGCCGCACCTCTGTGGTCCGGCTTATTTTTCCTCACCCTAATATTTGTCGGTATTGACAGCCAGGTATTTGATAAACCCCGCTATGACGTCTCGTCGTCTTTCGGCTTTCTTTGTTGATATTGGGTTTCACGTCTGCTATTTTCCACGGAGCATATCTACTTAATGTATTTGCTGCATAAGAGTTCACAATTGTCGACCATTTAGGATGAAAATGGTTCGTCGCCACTGAACAATGATGACATTTCAGTTCTGATATGGTCATTTCAATAACGAGCCGAAATTAATTTTTTTTTTAAGTTTTAGAAGTATATCCTGCAAATTGCCAATTTTATCGAAATGTTGTCAACTTTAGAACATCTTGAAAATTTAGTTTTGTTTATAAAAAGCCTTGATGAGATAGATAATTTTAATCTGGACTACAGTGTATGGTTAAAACATATCCAATAACATGTAAACGTTGTTGCCGATTAGAAGGGATAATAAGTACAAGGTTAATGTTGGGAAGAATTGCTTTCAAATCTATCAGTACTAGTTGAGCAATCATCGCAAATTTATTCTGAGCACTCTTGCAAATTCAGTTTTGAGGTTTGAGGTGGCGGTTTCTTTTGTATTATAAGTGGCGTGAACAGACTCTGCATAGGAATTCGATTCAGTCCAATTTCCGTTTTGGTTGATAAATAAACTACTCGTATACATTGTTCACATTAGATTAAAGGTTTTGGCTTGGAATAGTTTTACTGTTAGATAAAAGAAGGTTATTAATGTTAGTCCTAGTTATTTGTTGACGTGTCCAATCGGCCATCTTGAATCCAAGCTGTCACATTGTATTAACATCTTTGTCGTGGATCTTGAACCAATACAAGTGAAGTCACATTCGTTATTTCGCGCTTCATGGAGAACATTTTCCAAAAGAGTGAACATCTTCATTTTTCATGTTTTTGCTACAATAGCTATTTGCAGTGTACCCGAGTCATATAATTGAAATGTCCCTGAGCTAACACTAAATCAGCCTTACCTAACAATATCCAATCATTTGATCTTTTTCAAATGCCCATCATCCTTTTCGCGTGTCTGACCGTATGCCCATATGTTGTGATCTGTTGGCGTTCTGTCCCGATGCCCATATGTTGTGACTTGTTGGCGTGTCTATCCTGGATGCCCATATGTTGTGACATGTTGGCGTGTCTGTCCGGATGGCCATATGTTGTGACCTGTTGGCGTGTCTATCCTGGATGCCTATATGTTGTGGTCTGTGACCTAACAGATACACATGAAAAAAGTTAAAAAAACGTCCACTTGCTTGGAATCTACAACAACAAAAGTCTAAGAAAGATTGAATATCATGTGACCCTTGTTGGCAAGATTCAGGAACACAAATCACCAAAGCTGAAAGAAACCTGTGCGTGCGGGGAAATGGAGTTATCCCACATCACAATTTTGCCGTCAACGATGCAAAGAATTATATATAGGCCAAAGGAATTTTGATCGCAATGAAGATTAAGCTGCCTATAGGTTGAGATGCATAGAATGTCATTCGATAGCAAGTTTCATGCAAGACGTCGCGCATCCACCAATTGAAATTGGACTAATTTGCCCTCCCCCTTCTTTTTGTTCGGTCTATAGTATACTAAGGGAGTACAATCGCATGGTGTGTCCAAATAGAGGACCGATGTCTCCTTGGTTTGTATAATAAAATAACCCTAAACAAAATTCTACATTTGCTTTTACATAAGTTAAGAAAACTAGATAAAATAACATTAAGAGGAAAAAATATTATTATATTCTTCCTGGTGTAAAGCTGTTCTCTTTTGTATTTGAGAAAACCCACTCTCAACTTGTTCGTTTTCACTCTATCTTTTACAGTTCGCTCATTGTGAAGCCTTCATTATTGGCGCATCTGACGTCTTCCCTAAGCTACTCCGCGGATCACCAAATAAGGAAATTTTCTCAGGTGTGCTGTGCCTTTTGTGTTACCTTGTGGGGTTGTCTATGGTGACTCAGGTACGTTAAATGCTACTCTTTGAATTGATATTATTTGGCTGTCTGAATATATTGCTAGTCGCTAAAAGGCAACACACCCCAAAAAATCAACCATACTTTATTGTAGTCAAACAATGCGTTGGCCTCTCTTTCGAGGTAGAATAGTCTCCTTTCCAGTGACCACGGGACGACTCCATCTATTTTAGAACCATGAAACTGGTTTTACATAGACTGAGGTTTTGGAATAAGCGCTCACCACTGAATTCATTCCAGGTACTCAGCCTTCAAAACTGGTAAACATCATGTTTAAAAGACTTAATTTTGTAACGTGGTAACCATGTGGATAATCCGTGGCTTATGCAAATAATTATGACGTGATATTCCTGTAGAATTGTACACAATTTGAACACGTGAAGTATATCCATTGGATATACACACACAATAGGGACGTTCTCGTGAAGCAGGGCGAAGCCGTTGTCTACGATTTTTGTTCGATTTTTTTTATACTGAGCACGTGACCGATTGAACGGAGAAAAAGTATGTACTTTACATACTTAACGAAATTTCACGAATGTACCAGCCAAATCGTAAATAAAGGCCTCCCCGTGGTCAATGCAAACCTCTGATCGAATGCGCCTTTTGTATAAACGTCTTTAATGCGTGATATATCCACGCAGCACAAGAATTTTACCCGTCTTTAGCATGTGATATTTCCATGAGATATACACAAGAAGTGCACACGTCTTAAACACAGGATATAAACAATAATTGTACATGTCTTTAACACGTGATATTTCCACGTCCTTAACGTCACAGGTTGACGTCAAGTCAGAGCGTTCTGGAAGGTAACTCACTTAACTAGAGAAAAATATTATTATTTAGGGTTTATTGGCGTTTTCCAATACCTTAGATAAATGATTTACGCCATAGCTAGAGAAAAAGGATGCAAGTCTATAAACTAACATCGACAATGGGTGACTTGAGTCAGCGGTTTTAAAAGGCAGTGTTGGTGCTTTAAACTTATTCTATACATGGCGGTTACGCAGTAGGCTACGGACAGTGTAAATGAACGAGACTGATGTGGACTCATGTTATGCTATGACCTTGGTTGATAATTAACCAAAACGTGAATGGGGTCCCAAAGTGAAAATCACAACAATTCCCTTTTTTGGTTCCATTCACTTAAAATAAGTCACGTGGTATATTCACATGGAAATAAGTTAATTCCATTCAAGAAAAAGTAGGACTTCGCTTGGTATTCGCATGGTTTATGATAGTTCCATTCATGCTAAATTAACCACGTGGTATTAACATGGTTTTCTGGTAGATTCAATCGCAAAATTTTAACCATGTGTTATTCGTGTTGTTTTCTGGTGGCTTCTCTAGTTCCCCAGGATACCACCAGTAAATCACGTGGTTTCCATGTGTTGTGCTCGCTGGGTATAGTACCGCCGCCGTTACGGGCAGATCCAGCTGTTTAAAATTGTATAAATGTGAAGTGTGGGGCGCAGTAAAAAATAACAGAATTTTAATTTAGGTATAATTGAAGAAAACTGCGTTGCTATGCATCATTAAATAGTTCCGGTGGACTTTTACAGTTGTAAATTATCTCCATTACATGTTTTAAATTATTTAACAGGGTGGAGTTTACATTGAGCAGTTATTTGAGTGGTACTGCGGCGGGAGGATCCTCATGTTTGTGGTTTTCCTGGAATGTGTCGTCATAGCCTGGATTTACGGTCAGTTGCAGTTTCTCTTTTTGTTCACCTTAATTTTCCTTCTAATTATTCAAAAGTTATAAAATTTTAAATAAAAGTTTTTTTTTATTGATTTTTTTATTCATGGTCAAATAGTTTCTGTTGTTCAAACTGCACATTTTAAGCCTTATGAAAACACTTAAATTGAACTGAAAATCACTTGTAGTTTACATCACAATTTGGTAACATGTTCCATACTGTTGTCTTTTATTCCGCCAACAGGGGCTGGTCGTTTTACTGAAAACGTGGAATACATGTTGGGGTACCGTTTAGGTCCTTACTTTAAGTACTCTTGGTTGATTATAACACCGGCGGTTTCACTAGTAAGTCTGTTCATATCTAACGGGTTAACCGAACTAATGTTAAGTAGGGGGAGTGATACGGCCACCCTTAACGTGCTACGACAGATTTTTCCTAAACATGCATTCTGAAACAAATGTATGCATCATTTATCGCGATAACCGTGATCTCCACTCAAAAAGTTTACAAACCAAGTTTGTTGGAGAACTTTCCACAATAAACATTTGTATAATGTTTCATTTAAATTCAAACGCCTTAGGCTATGTTATATAATTATGTCCCTTTTTTGACTTTCAAGTTACGAACGGTTCATGAACTGTAGGTCCAAGATATATATCGGCATTTCCAGTAGGAACTTTTAACGGGAGTCCTGATTTCTTTGGTAAAGGGGAAACCTTAAGGAAGCAAATTTACCTATAACCCTAGAAGGTACTGCCTCTTCTTGTTAAACGCTTCATCTTCCCCATCAACCTTCGCCACTGCCAACAGTATAGTTTTTCTTCTTCCCTTTTCTCTTTTTTTTATCCACACGGTGCTACTGAAAGGCCCACTGAGATTGGGGGTATGTGGAGGGGCTCAGCCGAGCAGGGCCCCGGGAATCATGAGTTTAGGGAGGGGGGAGGGGGACAGGACAAATGAAGCACACAAAAAAAGTTTAACATTAAGCAAGGCAAACAAAACAAAGACTGACTGTTGACAATTTCCTTTGTTAGACATACAATTCCGAGGTTTCAGAAACTTGTCTGGGTCAGTGAGTAGAATTCAATCTGATTTGCCAGCAAGGATCAACTCGTTTAAGCTGAAAATCCGATATTCTAGTGCTAGTTTACATTGGTAAATGTTCCTGTCAGAATTAATGCAAAAAAGTTAATTGATATTTGACAAAACGTGTTTGTTTTCTGTTACAGACTATGTTTATTGTAGACATTGTTCTCTATCCGGAAATGACGTATAAGCGGAAGTCTGGTGTGTATTACTTCCCTGCGTTTGCGCGTGGGATCGGTTGGATCCTGTCCAGTGTACCTCTACTGTGTATTCCTGGCGTCATGATCTGGCGTATCGTCAAGGTTAAAGGGTCCTTAGTGGAGGTAAGTTACCTCCTTGCCTTTAGGCTGCAAAATCCTAATTATATTGCCTTTTTAAATTGTACTCCTTTTTTAAAGATTTTATGGTAGATTTGTTTGGGGTTTTAAGGTGCTAGCTATTTACATTAGTGTCAACACTCTGTGTAAGATAATTCCCACTCAAGGTGATGAGCAACAATAACAGACACTAGTATATGCCTATATGTTAAACACAGGACCTACTAAAATACTAAATGTCCAAATTTTGCGAACAAGAAATCTGAGTACTGAACAAGTTCCCAGGAAGCACCCACATATAAGTACAAGAATGCAATAATCGCTGAAGTGCTTGGACCGTGTTAAGATATACATTTGCTACAAAAGCATGCCAATGTTATTACCCCCCAAAAATGGCTTTAATTTACATAAAATAAAGATGATATATATTTGTTTAATTTCAGCGAATCCGCTTTCTGCTGAAGCCAATGTTTAACGATACTCAACAAAGACGTGACAAGGGTGAGGAGGCTGAGGACACGAAATCACCTGAACAAATACCGCTGTATACTTAGATCAGCGCGCTAGCTAATTCTAAACTATCGATGGTCATAACGTATAGAAAAACATTCGGCTTTTTCATTTTTGTAACGAAACGCTTAAATAAACTCAAATGGTATTTACACCTATGTCACGTAAGGGATGATTTGCAGCGAAAAAGACAAACTAGAATTTAAGAACAAATTAAGAAGTATTTAACCGGTACTTTGTAGACATTAAAACATACATCATATTGCTATTTTTTGTCCATCAAAATCTGGTTGTTTGGCTTTTTAAGGTATTAAAGGTTATTGTGGTTATAGGCGCTCAGGCATTCCTTTAAATATATACAGATAAATATCCAAGAGTCTCTGATAGTGCAACAGCTTTCTTTTTGGTTTGCTTGTTGGTTTTCAACGCTGGTCGTAGTTTCTAAAAAGGAAACCAAAGGCAGCATTTGTTATAACAACTTTTTATTGAGTCTACCTTTATAACTGTTTTCATTTTAAAAGTCAGTCATGTTTTACATCATGTGTGATGTCGCTTACATTAATTGTTCTTTGTGTGAATCGCTAACGTTTGTGTTTGTTAGGCTTCGCGAGTATTTACTGCAGCTCTGATAAGGTTTATTCATGTGCTACAGACACTTGAATCTAGCTAGTAAACATCCGTTCTCGGAAGCCTACCAGTCGCCGGTTTCGCCATTACGTAATATTAAAGGAAAGATGGGAAACCAGCTTTCGCAGTAATTCGCACAATCGAAAAAATAACAACAAATTAACCAACATATAACTCACCTGGAATCTTAAACATATCCTCCGGCTTACTGTGGTGTGATTTGGTAAAAAATAAATATAGATGCCCTTGCTGCGTCACCGTCATATAAAATTTAGAGTCCAGTGTAGTCCAGGTGTGGCTCATAGAACGGAAGTTTCGTCAACTACTCAAGCGAACTGGTTAATTCCTAAGTTAAAAAAATGGCCAGTCGTGCTGCGGAATACCCCTTTGACAAAATTGTGACGGCAGCAAAGGCATTTATGTTTAGTTTTACAACATAACATCGCAGTAAGCCGGCGGATATGGTAAACAAAAAATCCAGGTGAGCTTTATTTTGGTTGATTTTTTATTAGATTGCGAATTACTGCGAAAGCTGGGTTCCCATCTTTCCTTTCATATAAGGTAATGGCGAATCCGGCGACTGGTAGGCTCCCGAGAACGGATGTTTTCTGGTTAGATACAAGTGTATGTGGTCCGTGTATTCAGTCGTGTTTTACGTTGAATTTACTGCAGCGCACATCTTGTTTAATTTGTGTTTGTGAGGTCAGTCTTGTTTTAGGATGTATACTTAGGCCTATTTCAGCGAACATCTGGTTTTCGTAATGCGTGTGGCGCTTTAATTTTGTGTTTGTGTGGTTAGTCGTGTTTTATATAACCTGCAGCGCACATCTATATTTCCTCATGTGTGTGTCGCTTGAACTTTCGGTTTGTGAGTTGTGTTTTACGTCCGATAAGCTTTTTATTCAATTCACAAACAGTAACTGCTGATTGAAAACATATTTTTACAAGCACTTTTATAATGTATGCAAAACAAAATTATGGTAAGGGAAAACGAATCGATTGATGTACAACAGACATCTTTTAATGGCTAAACGGTATAGTGGAACATTTTATTTTTATAATCTATCAGCCTAGTGAATCCTGTTAGTATGGTTCATTATCATTACAAAGTGAGATAGCAATGGGAGTGATATAAAACTTAACATCATACTTTACAATAATAATTTTACTTCAAACCGAAGCCTTTTACTCTTTGAATGCAATAGTCAAAATAATCACAATCTAACCATATATGGGCCACGGCCATCTTCCTATGCAAGGGTCAGTATGTGTAAGACGAAACTTCCACATTACTATCCCTTGCTGTAATTCGATGCAAAGACGTGGCAAAAATTTAATTGGACTATGGTAAAAACAAGTAGCCCAATCAATAAGTCGTTTACACATCAGTCTACAACAATAAGCGTGGCGCCACTACCAATAAACATGTCTGTGATTGTGTCAGGACTCGGTAATGGGACTAAGATCGTGCATGTATATTACATGTTTCGCCCATTTGTCATCTTGTGTTTAGACCGCCTCTTTCTTATTCCAAGAAAGCCCCAATCTGATTGGGTAGAGTAAAGAGAGGTCATCCGAAAGCAGTTGTTGTAAACTCCAGCCAACTCAGGTTTTATCGCCTATGGAGGCAAGGTAAGAAAGAAATAGAGGCTTAATGCGACGATCTTCGTTTCTGCCTTGCCTCTGGAAGATGTATCAGGGTCGACTAAATGCACTTGACTACTGAAAAGGCTTAAGTCCCGGTGATTATAGGCGCATGTGCCAATAGAAACCTAGCATATGAAACTAGGTCAAAATACAAATATGCAGCGTTAAGTCGCCTGGTCTCTCTATAGGCATCCATGTAGAGAGATACCATGTATTTTGATGATGGCTTAACCTTACAGTTTTGAGTTTACCCCAAAATTAATGCACATATATACTCTCTAATGCAATGTGTATGAGCAGTCCGTGAAAACCTAGACATTTGCTTTCCAGGGTGAGATACTTTAAACCCATTTATATCTTCATTTTGCTCTGTAAAAAAAAAATAAGGAATTAAACTCATTTCTCATTTTTAATGTGTTTGTCTTAATGCGTGTATTTATTTACTTAGTTATTTAACAAGTAAACCAACGGTGTTTCATGTGGACTCCATGTTCATGTATGTCTGCATGTTTGTTTGGTTGGGATTTTACGCCGTACTGAAGGTTGCTTCTAACTGACTTTCTCTCTTGTAATGATTGCCCTCCGGTACAAGTGATGCAGAAACCAATATTGTTTTATTCGCCGATGATGCAACAACTGTTCAGAGGTCAATATATGATATTGAGCAACAGCCAGATTTACGCGATATCCCGACATTAGCTTATGCGGCGATTAGTCTCATGACAATTGCTTCGACGATAAATGCAACGCAACAATGTCTCCTCCCTTAGTGCTACAGAAACTTTTGCTCCAGTGGCAAATTTGTCAAAATTTTTTGTCAAGAATTGGCCTAACTTCGGAAGAAAACATCAATAAGTTATAAAACGGCAAATGTTAGCTATTTTGTGACGAAACAAGTTCTGTGAAATCCAAAACATACAGCGAATTCCGTTCGTTACCATTCGTTGCAGTCATGAATTAACCTAAGTTTGGAAGAAAACACCAATTAGGCTATGTACCACAGGGCAAATGTTAGCTACTTCGTGACAAAACTAGTTATGTGAAATCCTTAAATATGCAGTGAATTTCGATCGTAACCATTCGTCGCAGTCATAAATTGGCCTAACTTTGGAAGAAAACATCAAGTATTTACAAAAAGGCAAATGTAAGTTATTTCGTGACGAAACAAGTTATGTGAAATCCTTAAGGTGAGAATGCCCAAAATATCTAAAGTACGAGTGTCATTGCATCACTCGTATCGGGGGTAATCATTACAAGGGAGAATGTTGTCGGAGTGGAGATCCACAATTTTAAATCCGTCGTTGGTTTTGAGTGGTGTTAAGACTCTGGGATCAGCTGGTAGTTCAATATGAGGTCTTGATATTAAGATTGATTCCTCGTCATAGAGCCACGCTTCAAGCAACTCGTCTCCAAGATCAATACTCAGTGTCAGAACTATTCGTATCATATGTTCGCAAACAACGGCTTTATGAAACGTAGTAAATGGTTTGAACTCCCACTTTATGTGCCTTTGAAGAAGTTTGCTGTGAATCTTACTTTGGTTCCACTCCTGCAAAGCCTGTTTCAGTTATTGTTCAAACCCAACAAGATATGTTCCATTTTATAATCCCGTGGCCTTCACTACGTCTGTAAACATCACCTGAAACATCCGAAAAACTTTAATGCAGTAGTCCGTTGTATATCCACCTGAAGCGGCCTACTCTTTTTTTAACGTTAACACCATACCTATTACCAATACTCAATGTAATCAACATCTACTTGTGAAAACGGAGACTCACCAGAAGAAAGTCTGCCTGTCGGCAGATTAGCAATCTTCTGACAGTGAGTTAAAGCCAGGTATTATCAACACGGTATTTAGTTGGCAACCAAGCTTCAAAAATCCATTATTCTGACGTATTACCATAGCAATGCTGTTCTTGCGTAATATACAACCGATGAAATGATGCACATGCTGTAGGGCGAGATTTGAAACTCATAACGTGCGTGGCAAGATAAGACGGTATTTGGCGTGATCTCAACTGTTGGCTCAATCCAGGCATCCACTAAATTTAATAAGCCCATTTTGAGAAAATGATACAATTATGACAAGGAACTCCATGACAGAAATTTTCTGAACAAGTGCTAGAAGTTTCACTGGCAAATGCTGCCGTTGAGCAAATCTGAAGATGGGCATTTCAGCCCACTCGAGTTCATCAGTAAATCGCAGAAAGTTTGGCTGGGTTGAAAAAAATTAGAAAACATTAGTCTTGTTATTACCTTATGCAGATGAATTTCTTCAGACTTAAGACATTACGCCCTATATGGAATCATGGGGACAAAAACGGTTCTGTGATATAACAAGAAATAGATAAATACTTGGAACAGTTGCTGTGAGGTATCCATACACAACCAAAAAGGGTTCCACCAGAGCCACGACTGAAGAACCTTAAAAAGTTCCATAAGAGCAATATTTTTATAAGAATGTACTGAGAAGATTGACAGAGATCTAGATTACTTCTTACTACATATTGTCAAAACCGAGAACACATACATGTTTGATACCAGTGACTTCATCACGGATATCGAAAACATTGCTTTTCAAACAATCATTACAGGCGAGGCTGTCCGATAAATCCCGTAAATGCTACTCGGTGACAGACTTTGACGCAAAGAGCTTTACTTTTGAGAACAAAGAATGAAACAGGTTATTAGATACATTTTTAAAGTGGGATATTAATGTCGCAATCAACAACTCTCTCGGATTAAAAAGCAAGCTGACTACCTGTTGCTCAAAAAGAATTTCCAGATTTACCAATTACGAGTTTACACAGTACTTTTTGAACTGAGAAAATACTGGAAACTTATGCGTATCCTTATCCTTATGTTGATACCAGATTATCATAGTTACCAAAACAATACTACACAATTTATACTGGCGGGTAATTGGTCGATAAAAAAGGAAACTAAATGAGTGACCCTGAGTCAGTGTTTGTCCCAGAGAAAGATTCGCTGTGTTTATTTGGATGAATATTATAGGTCGTTCTTCCATGAGCCTTTGCTGTTCAGTCCGTTATAGTAGGAGTTCAAATCCAGGTGGAGGCAAGCAAAATTTGTCTTTAGATGAGTTGTACAAATCCACAATGCCTAATTACCCACAAGGGCACGATCTCATCTCAAAAACCCTATGGCGTAAAGCTCACCTGACAGAATTTCGAAACTCTATTTTCATTGGAGCTAACAAATCCTTCGAGCAGTAATGGCCGCTATCAAGAATCTTCAATAAAACTGTCTAAAGAGTCTGATCAATTGGAGCTTAGATTTGTGTTTATGGATAGTAACCCCTTATGCACGGGCGATTATAATCGCCCGGTCGCGGCGATTCTACCAATCGCCGAAGTAATCGCCACGTGTGTTCAGGCCAGCG
>JAVFBX010196831.1:0-12928 GCA_034783855.1 Mopalia kennerleyi
TCTAAATTTATAGTAAAGCAATGCTGTCTTTACTTAGCATTTGAAGAATATTAACTGTCCAACATTATTTTAAAAACTTCATATTTTATGTTGTGCTTGTGTCAATTATTGTTTGAGTACACTGCCGTTATATAAGTCAGTAAATATATCATTCAGAACTGTCTGATCCACACTGCTTTCTGAGTTTAAGTACAACACAAAGGTGGTTTGTTGTGGTGTTAATCACTATGTTTGCGGGTGTTATCTCTCAGATCACCTTTTATATCCAGTTTGATAGTTTATCCTGTCATTGTTTGTTATAAGATCTGTTAAGTGTGATTATTTTCACCCATTGCTCTGACAGGTATCATAGTTATATCTGATAAAACACACCAATAACCCCCCCCACCTGGCCCCCCTCTTCCAAATTATCATGAAATTAGCAGTTTTAATAGTCAACCAGACCAACTAGCAGCATGTACTCTTCATATAGAGACTGGCCCTCTGTCTAACGGCAGTTTGTATGAGGAGTAGCAATGTTGTCTTGACTCAGCACTGGAGGAAAATTAGCTTTCCTATATTGAAAACGCTTCACATCTTGGTTGTGCCATTGTCAATTATTGTTGAAATACACTGCCGTCATATAAGTGAAATACCCTTAAACATGGTGTAAAACACCAATCAATCAATCAATCAATAATAATATTAAACAATGATCCTGTATTCATCATGTGCCTTTTAATCAGTAGACATAAAACTTCTCTTATCTTAAAATGAATTTCTTTGAAAGTGAAATTATTCTAGATGTTATGTTTTTCTTTCAGTTGACAGGTGGGGATGGCCGCACAGTTAGAGATGTTTTAAACTCTGCCCGTAGAATGGAGTTGAAGATTAGCAGTTACCGCGTTATCACATCATCGCGCTCCACTCTTCCTAGCTTCACGGCCTCGATGTCAATGTCGGAGAGTCTCGAGGACTTGTTCGAGGAATTCCAAGATGGTGAAGATAACGAGCAACTATTAGGTAAGAAAATTATGTGATTTTTATTTTTTACAATTGGTGAAGAGTCATCCGAAATAAAATTTTGCTGCATGGACTTAACAATTGATGACAAAGAGGTAATGTTTGTATTACATCTTTTTGTAGAATTTAAAGCAATATAAAGTTCAATTATCACTACCATGTTCACAACAAGAAGTAGATCACAAGCACAAAATCGTTTGATTCAAACCATCGCCATCTTACCTCCATGACATTGTGTATAGACTGCTTGGTCGTACACCAAGACCATCTTGAGTAGTGATATTCGGAAAATGAGTCCGTTGTGTGGTTCTTGTCAGGCAAATTATAACTGTATTAATACACTAGGACTTTGCTATGAAGTCCTCGACTAACAAATTTAATTTTTATTGAATAAAAAATTTGTACCATTTTTGATTGACCCAAATTGCACATTTTCACATTTATAGATGTGCGATCAGGAGATGTCCTGATGATGGCATAATACATGCTGAAATATGGAGTCAAAATGAATTTATTGTTTCTCGGAATTACACTACTTGTGTATTATGTTAAACTCTTCAGTGGAACTACAGGCTTTTAAGACTGTTATATTATTGCATGGGTTTATCCCAAAGTTGCAGTCAGCTACAAAATTCAAATTTATTATGTTGTACATGTATACTTGAAGTAATAATGCAAGACACAATCATGCGAAACTTTTATAGCACAAAGTCTAAACACAGTCTAAATGGGATCTTGTTGTGAATCTTAAGTTATGAATAACACAATTATTACAAGTGCTCTTCATATAAAGCCAGAGCCGTGGCTGTGTGGAAGTGTATGTGCTTCCAAATTCTATTGCCATTTATCACTCACGGGAGGCAGTCGACCATCAGGTATATGAGTGAGTCACATGATGTGGCTCCGGCAATTGAAGGGGGTAGGGGAGGGGTAACTAGGTTTCTTCTTGCTTTTCCACCGTAATAAGGCGAGGAGTTTTGTAAAGTGGACAATCTATCGTCATATAAGTAAAATAGCCTTGGGTACAATCTAACAAACCAACAATCCTATGAGGTATTGCTTTGTGCCTTTGTTATTAACTGAGGGTCAGACTGAACCTTAGTCAACATATTCCACAAGAATAACTCAACAGGATAGTACCAGCAGTTTGTGAAATGTTCTGCAGAAGCCAGCACTATTCCAAATGGTTCACTTTATAGGCCAAAACGTATATACCCAAACTTTTAATGGTTCGCAATGGTAATGTGCTCAATGATGAACGATGTTTCACAGACAGTGGTTGATTTAATGTGTATGCTTATTGCTTATACACACTGTCAAGTATCGCCATAATGTTTTTAAGGCTCAAGTGAGCTCGTCGTTCGTCATTCGACAGCGTCGTAAACTTTTTAAATTTTTCGACTTCTTCTCAAGAACTACTTGGCCAAATTTGATCAAACTTGGTACAAATAATCAGTAGGGTCACATTGTGGTCAATCTTAAAATATCCTCTTCTCTGAAAGTATAAATGCTAGAGCTTAGCTGTTTGTATATTTAGACACCTAAAGACATGTAGTTTGTTCATATAGTTTGTTCAAAGGGAATTGATTGATTGAAAAAAACAGTACTGCCACGGGCAACAGGGGCACCAAGATTTACTCAAATCAGGGAGTTTACTCCCATTTGACCTTTTCATTTTTGATCTCTTTTACAAAGCAGTGTTATAACATAAGCATCTGTTGTGAACGTATAAAGGCCAATCGGGCCTCTTGTTGATGTTTTGTTCAATAAAGAATTGTATGGGTTAGCGTGTGCACTTACTAATTCTACTTTGATGTACTGTTCACAAGATTGTGATGTGGGGTCGGCAATCCTGGAGGTGGTTTTTACCAGATTTCCTCCCAGTTTTCCACTGAACTAGACGAGGAACAGTGTGAAGTGAACAATTCATTAACATATACCCCTGAGTACAACATGAGACCCCAATCAAACAAACAATACCAATGAAGAGTTTAGACTACATGTATGTCACTGAATTCACCACGTCTAATGAATAAGTTGGATCAGGACCCATATCGCAACTCATCACATAATCTTTGAGTAGAGAGGGTAATAATACGAGGTTTCCTCTCGGTTTTCCACCGCAATTAGGCAAAGAACAGTGTGAAGTGGATAATCCATCGTCATATAAGTGAAATATCCTTGAGTATGACGTTAAACCCCAATCAAACAAACAAACCTCATATCTGGTGTGGTTTTATGAGGTTTTCCCCCGGCATTCCACCTATTTAGATAAAGCAGAATAGACAAAGTCAACAAACCACCATCATAAAAGTGAAACAAACTTGAGTTCAACAGTAAACCCTAATCAACCAAGAAAATACCCTTTTACGGTTACAGGGAAATATTGGCTTGCTGTATGAAAATTTACATGTATCTACCTGTAAAGACAACTTAATCTAAAAGCCAACAACCTCTAACCTCTCAGTCGGTAAATCTGAACAGTCCGCAATGAAGATCTGAGGAAATCCCTGATTTTCTTATATTTTGTTTACATTTTTTATTCTGCACCAACTCTTCCCACAGATATTAGAAATATAAATTATTCTGCTTCACATTTCAAATTTATTTACTTACAAGTTTACAGGAGGCTGAATTAAACATCGTGACAAACACCCCTTGGAACGTTGATTGTAAGGAAGAATGAATTGGTTCTATAATGTTAGAATGGACAGCCCTGAACGACAAGAGCTTGAATAACAACATCTGAGGGATGTTTTGAATTCAGTGTAGATAACTTCATTTATTACAATATTTGTATTGGCACAGTTCTGTAAGAACTTTAATAGAATACTAGTATGAAGATAAAATCTGTTTAGAAAATATCAGTTATCTATATCTGAACAAACACATACAGGAAGTAAGTGGCAGTTACTAGTACATTTATTTACATACTCTAATGATTCAAGCAGAAAATTAGAGATAGTAGGATTCTCAGACAGCATGTGTAGTATTGTATCTAATTATTATTATTAAAGGCTGGATAATTATAGGAACAAAATGGTTTTCCATGTTGTCTATAACATCTTTGTAAAACAAAATCTAACGTCATTGAAAGTCAGCTACTGTAAAAGCTAGTGTTGCATAATTAAAAAAACATCTGATTTAAAGTTTGTTGATTTTTTCTTCTCTAATATACAGTTAACCATTCCATTTTTAGTGTCAAGTTTAGGTTAGATTAGAGTTAGTGTAAAGTTGAATCATAATTAAAACAATACGATGGTTTAGCATACATTGCACAATGTTATATCGTCGTGTACTATGCTTTACCATTCTACCATGGTACATGTATCTCTACTATGCTTTATTGATCAGTATCATTTTAATTAACATAACAAGGTATTTTATGGATAAACAACTTCTGGGTTAATTAAGGAGCGGCTTTATTTTCATTAAGTTTTCAAGTTTTCATTAGCTTGAAAATGGTGCTAGAATCTGCTCCGAAATGTTGCTCGTTAATAAACCCGGAAGTGGTATATCCAAAAAAATACCTTGTTATGATACCATACCTGACTTAATGCCTCTCAAAGAAATCATTTTAATTGTGTAGTACATGCATGGTAGGCCTATACCATGATGACACATGCCAAGATGCAGTTTTAATTACCATGGCAAAACCATGGTCAGAGGTTATTCTCGAGTCCAATGTATGGATGCTCAAAATGACTGCCAATGAATAACCAGTTACATAATATCTGTGTTAACATCAAGGTGAAAGGGGAATAGAGAACCCAGATTATGGTCTGATGCATTGGGGATAGGAACCCAGATTATGGTCTGATGCATTGGGGATAGAGAACCCAAATTATGGTCTGATGCATTGGGGATAGGAACCAGGACAAACTGTCCAGAAACTCCTCTGATGAGCTCAATATAAATAACAAAAATGCTACCAATAAAACTGATATGCTATCAAATTGTCCCCTCAATTTTTGACAGTTTCTCAAAGACTGTTTGTCGCTAACACCAGGCTAAATTACTAAAAACGCATTAGAGACAGACCTTCAACATGACGTGATGTCACCTATAAATAGAGGATTAAATTTAATACATGTAGCTCTTGGAACATTGGGTCCCCGTGCTTGTTCTTGATCCCATCGACAACAACGCTTGTAGGAACAGAATTATGGTTAAATTCATATTTATAGAAATTTCGGAATAAAATGAGACACAAAAGGCAGGTATCTATAAATGTAACAACATGATTGGGTAAGCTTACCTGTTAGGATATTTACTGTAATGCATGATGTACCAACAAACTATATCAGTATATTATCAATTATTTACATAGTGTGTGTACAAAAACATTTCCAGTCTATTGAGTTTTTACAGAAATTTGATATCTATACTAATAGTATGTACTGTTAAGATATACAAGCCGTACATGCTTGTGACTCTTGTACATTTCACAGCTATACTGTTGTCGGCTATGTACTTTTTGTAAAGTTTTCTCATTTTTCTGTTTTTTTTTATGCATTATGGGAAAACGTACATATTCTTAACAATTGGATATTTTATATATATTATACAGTTCAACGGGAAAGAGTAGCTGCATAGTTCGTTACCCTATCTCATGGTATATCACAGTATTTAGACTGAGGACAAACAAGACGGCAACGTTACCAAGTTCTGGTCACATATCAGTATAAAGTAAACACATGCAAGAAATTGGTTTGTAATTTTGCCAATTAGGATATTGTGATGTTTACGTCTAGAAAGTATGGTATTTGTTTTTCATTATAAAGAACTTGCCTGGGGTGTGGTTTAGTGGTTAAAGCATGTCTGCTTATTAATCCTACTTTGACGTACCATCCACAGGTCAAGTCTGCCTGTGGAGTGAGTCACTAAATGTGGCTTCGGCAATACAGGTGCTTTTTATGAAGTTTTATCATGGTTTTCTATTAAAGCAAGGAGCATTGTTAAAATGGACCATCTGTCAACACAAAAGAGAAATACCCTTAAGTATGACAGAAAAAAAAACAAACAAATCATTAAGAGTATAAGTTGAATGTGTCAAATTCGTCCACAGACAGGAGTAATTATATTTGTATGTAGATAAAGGAAATTTTAACTTGTGTTAGTGGCATTTAAAAGCAATAGCAGTAACATAACACAATTCTATGGATTTCAACTTCTATATTTATTTATTTATAAAGGAAAATTTGCTTACCTCCACCAGAAATCAAAAGCAGTGCCTGTGTTATTATACCACCCAAATTTTACTCTCTTGTGGATTGTTAACAGGCTTCTTCTGTTCAGATTTTAGTTTATTGTTTTTTTTTGTATTTGTATGGAACATCATGCTTTTCAGTACTAGATGTACAGAACATAGTACATGTACATTTACACTTCAACAGAATGCAATTTTATATGTGAAAACTTTGGAATGCTTTATTCACATTCTCATTTTATTTAATTCAAGTCCATCCGACTCAGTTACATGCTGTCATGTGCCCCACCCTTGCTTTGACTTTTGACACATTATAACAATTTTTCATGGCCATACAGCAAGCTTAGGGCAGTAGATTAACCCTAGGGGAGCATTATTTTCCCATCAGAACAAAACCAGGTACCTTGTTGTGGTTGTTTTTCAATGTTGGTTATTAATTGATGGAAAACACCACTATCCTATAAGTGAAATAAGCTTAAGTTTGACATTTAAACACCAACCCCTCTATCGCAATAAATCCTGGAGCTATGTAAAATAGTCAGGTTCAATACTGACTGATATATTACCATAAGCATAGTATAAGCGTAAGCATAGTCTAAGCATAAGCATTGTCTAAGCATAGTCTAAGCTAGAGACTAGCCACCTGTCACTTTCGACAGGCTCATTTCTTAATATGGTCAAAACGACAGGTAGAAATTCTGAATTTAAACATGGGAAAGATAGGAAAATAGACAATTTTGACTGGCCTAATTCCTCAAACTAGGGATTTATATAAATAAGCAGATTTCCAATCCTAGCAAAAACGCTGACAATAAAGGAAAAACAGTATCCAATTTTCCGACCAAATCTGACTTTATTTAGAGACAGGTATATAATCCATCAAGTTTTTTTTACAACAAAGCCAGAAAGACTCACAAATTGGTCTTTCCTTACATGTTTTTTTCTCAGATGTCTTTTTTTATTTGTTAGGCATGCATTGTAGAATGATATTTTGAAGAGTTAAGCTTCTTTATCCTGCTGCTCTGTGACCTGCCCTCCGCTCACTGGATTATTGTATGATAATGACACTGTTACAAAGTCTATGTACATAAGCCTGAAGAGTCTCACCTCTGGACACTGTAAATCTTCTAAAGGATTTTCAAAAGTTTTTGTTTTGAGCGTAGACTTTTGATGTTGCTACCTAATTAATTTTTCTGGGGAGTTTACCATCAAATTTTGAAGATTCAAAGTTCTTGATAAAAATTAATCGTCAGTAATATGTAGTAAGTCATTTTATCATACTGTGTGTGCAAATTATTTTCCTAACACTAACATATTATACTTCACTCGCATTCATATATGCAAGTTTATTCACAAATATCGGTTAACAAGTGTGTAAAAAGGTGGGCTTAGATCTATGGAAATATGTCAAGACCTGTCATTTCAAGCCGCATTTCTATTCTCTTCCAATTACTGAAGATGTATTGGTTGATTGTACGTTAAAATATAGTTGGTGGGAACCACAGCTGATAGAGTAAGGATTTTCGTAGACGACAGTACACCCAAGTGAATGTGGGGAAACTTATTTGCCTTTTTTTGCTTGGCCGAAGATCCAGCTTGTCCATGTGCCTAAGTGATACACCTGTATTGTGAAAATTGGAGATCTTTATTTACCACCTAGATCCAGATTGTGCAAGTGTCAAAGTTTTACACCTGTATTGTGAAAATTGAATTTGGAGACCTTTATTTACCACCAAGATGCCGATTTTGCAAGTTTTAAGTTTTACACCTGTATTGTGAAAATTTAACTCCGGTCCTTTGTTGACCACCTAGCAGCTTATATGCCTTTTTTCCCCGAAGATCTTGGCATATTGACCAAGTGTCAAAGTTCTACACCTGTGTTGTGAAAAACGAATTTGGATACCTGTATTCACCACCTACATGTAAATCGAGATTGTGCAAGTGTCAGTTATACACCTGTAAGATTTTTTGTACCACCTACATGTAGGTCCAGATGTTATTGGAACCCTGTCTTGCATGGACATTATTCACCTTTTCAAGAGCCCATTTACAGTTCCGCCTGTCTAAAAAGTTGGAATTTGCTTATCTGGATTGAATGCAAGCTACTTGCTTAATACCTGTTTCCCAGGGTGTTTTAAGAGTTTTTGTTGCTTAACTTGAAGTAATGTTACTTTGTTTGTCTTTCCTGTATCTCTCATGACTTTGTTGATCTAATTGCTGTTACCCAGTGGGTGAGTTGTGACATTGAAGTACCTGTAACCAACGTGTGCTGTTACAACTAATTTTTGTTGTTGTTGGAAATATTTGCAGTAATTATACTCTAAAAGTATGAAAAATGGAGGTGTATAAACTGGTTCAAAGATGCCCATAGACACGTGTTTATTAGTTGAGGGAATAATATTTACTATTATTCATCGGAATATTCTTGCTCAACATCAAAGCTAAAGGGATTTTAAGAGTGTGTTTTTGGTGTCCATAGATATACTGTGCTTGTTGGCACCATCGATTAAGTTTAATGACCGATAACGGCCATGTCATTGAAGAGAATCCTACGTCGTTTAAGCTCCAGTAAGTATAACAGCTATTTAGTTTTACCTGTAACAACTTGAGATTAAGATTTATTCAAAAACTTGTCTCTCTTAGTTTATCTAGAACATGAGATGATTTATCAGTTTTAATAAATCAACATTCCTGTATCAATGGGATTAAGTTTTTATTAATCTGTCGTATTATGGTATGATCAGCATCCATTCGTCTCCAATCCATTTTCTGAGAATAACTAAAAAAACAATAAGGCTTATGTTTGTGAAACTAGGTAGACACATTCACTTTCGATTGTAGTTGTTCCTTTTGCTATTGCGGAAATGCCATTTTTCTATTTTTCTTATTTCTATTAATACAAAGTTGGACTTAGCCAGAAGCAGAAGTAAATTTTATTTACGAAGCAGAATTCGAAAACTATAAGGCTTATCCTTATGATTCATGAAACTTGGTAGGCATATTAAGCATTAAATGTAGTGGTGCCTTTTGCTATTACGGATTCATCATTTTAAAAATCTCTCTGTTTGTCCATCCATCCAGCTCGCCAGCCGGATTGCTCAAATCTATTTCTGGAGCAGAACTTGAAAATTATAAGACCTATGTTTGTGAACCTTGGTAGATACACATTCACCATCGATTGTAGTTGTGCCTTTTGCTATATCAGATTCACCATTTTCAAAATAATTTTTTTTTTCTTTTGATACAAAGTTGGACTTAGACATCATCAGAAATGAATTTTGTTTCTTGGGCAGAATTCGAAAACTATAAGGCCTATCTTTGCGAAACTTGGTAGAAACATTCACCATCAGTTGTAGTAAATTGTGCCTTTTGCTATTACTGATTCACCTTAGAACATATCATGTTGCGTGCCATGGTTTAAAATGTCTTGGGTTACCATGGTTATCCCAACAGCTCCCACGGGGGTGTTTGTAGGGTTTACTAAAATATTTGTTAAAATATATATCGACCTAATAATATTTAAACGAAAGACGTATTTATCATTGACCAGTCACTCTTTGCCATGAACTAGTTTATTCAATATGATAAGTTAATATTTTTGCCGACTTGTGCTCAAATAAATGATACCGAAGCACTTTAGAACTAAAAAAATAAAAATAGATAAAATCACATATGAACAGGCTGTATAAGCTTTCAGATTATCTAGTGTCAGGATGTCATGTTGTAAATGAAAAAAATTGTTTTAAAAAATATATCAACCCAAATGGCCTTATCTATCTCACCTATCTATCTTATCTAACTTACTAAAAAAAAAACTGACTTAAAATTGTGATGTCTTGCAAGGTCTGCACATACAACAGTAGGCTTAATATTTGTAAAACAACTTTTAAATTTGTATGCCTTCGAAAGAGACAATGTATGTTACTGATTTTAAAATGTTACTCTCGGGGGTATTTAACCAACTCAATGTGAGTATTGCATATGTACCCACCCCTACCAAGGGCTTAGCAGACACCCCTCCAAATGGACACCCTGAAGTGAATAATTGCTTCATTTGGACACCCTCTTTTAATAACCTTTAGCATGCTGGAGATAGGAAAACTGTCCAAATTAGACACCCAGTTATTTGAAAACTGAAGCAAAATGACCATTGAGGACACTATACTTTTGATTTCTGGCTAAGCCCCTGACCCCTACAAACACCAACTCTACATATATACGCCAATATTGCTTTACAAAGTTATTACCACATTGTCAAAACTAAAGTATGACATTCAACATATGTTGTTTTCAGCGCATTAACTGAAAACGTGGTTATTTTATCCACCAAGGTGCATAGCTGTAATTCTGTTTATATGTGATCAATCTGCCAAGGGTTGTAATGCAGAGAAGCTCAGAATAAAACTCTTGGCTGGAGAAGATGCATGGTCTAAGGGTAGAATGGAGAGTATTAAACAGTGCTTTCATTATTTTATGCTGAAGGGAGATCAATTTTCCACTATGGCTAAATACTATACATTTTATGATTATGTCACTGAGGAATTACTGTTGGAATGTACCGGCCGTTACATGAGTACTAACATAGTAACATGGTAGCAGAGCGTCTAGAAACTATTCACTGACAAAGTCTTTGTGTGTCTAACAGCATTATACATGTACTATGTTAATTCATTGCACAGCATCCACAAGATGTATTAGTGAGTCACAGGATGTAGTTCTGGGAATTGCGAATGTTGTTTTTTTACCTGGTTTCCTTTTAGTTTTCCACTGTGTTTAAGCAAGAAACCGTGTGAAATGAACAATCTGTCCCCATAAAAGGGAAATACCCCTGAGTACAATGTTAATCCCCAATCTAACAAACAAGCATTGCACCGCAATTTAAGTAAATAGTAAATAAGTAAATAAACTCTGAGTCTAGTCATCATCGAAGATAAAAGACCAACCTGTAAGGAATGAGGGGAACCAAAAATATCGTCTATCAGTGTCCGACAATAGATGACATCAATGTGTCTGGTTATATTCTGTCAAATTTAACCGCTTAAATGATTGTTTATACATAAAGAAAAATAAATGAAATTTATGTAGGCCTAAAAGAAAATTAATACATTTTACAATGAAAGTTGATTTTTCAGCTCGTCTAATTAATCACATTCTATTTAGTTTATGTTACTTTTTAAAAGTTCTGGCTAGTTACAGTTTAAAAACTGTCAGCATTTTTGTTTATGATCTGATGGGTATATAAATTTTTCATATTTAATCGTATGACAAACGGTGGAAATGGTCTCGATGTCCTGTATATTGGGCGGGTATATAGATCTTTATCAATCACAGAAGGCTGTTCTTTTATGTGCTTAAGGCCATGGCCGCCGTCGTCATATAAGTGAAATACCCTTGAGTACGACGTTAAACACCAATCAAACAAACAAACAAACAAACAAAACCATGGCCGTGGCGTAGTGGTTAGCGAGTGCGCTTTCTAAAGCCTACTTCAATGTACCGTTCATGGGATTGACTGTCTGTCGACCCTCCGGTATATGAGTGAGTCACAATATGTGGCTCCGGCAATCGCGGGGTTGGTTTTTATGAGGTTTCCTCTCGGTTTTCCACCATAAAAGGACAAGGAACAGTGTGAAGTGGACAATCCACTGAATGAGATGTTAAACCCCAAACAAACAAACTCTGTGTTATACCTAATGGGAACTTAAGGAATGGGATATAATAAAACTTAGTATGACTTTAGTGATTCAGAAAATTGTGCAACTTGAAAGCTGTTCTGGGAAATGAGCCCTCATCCCTCATACATGTAGTTAAATCAGACGCAACGAATAATGACCACCTAGACCACTTAGCCTTTTACAAAATTAAAAATAAACAAAATATTATTAACATTAAAAAACAAAGCTGTTAAACATTGTGTAAACTTTCCAATCACATGCACATTCCATAATTCACACTGTTATTGGCACATTAGTTTTCAGGTGGGCTGCGTGTCTCTTTTTCAATTGCTTTGTTTACATGGGTTATTTCCCTTGTTTGTGTTTTGATTAGCCACTGATGGACGGTATGCCAGCTTCCACAATCTACTGGAGAGTGAACGCATCTATCAACAAAATCTGCGAACTATCTATGACACCTACGCTGAACCTCTCAGGTAATATTTTTTTTGTTTCTACATTATTCTCACAAAGTAGTTCTCTTGAAGACATATCACTGATGAGATCACACTGATTTATAACCCCCCAAGACATCAATTAAGCAACTGGTTTACCATCTTCTCTCGCCAAGGGTTTTATATCCGAGCAACTCTACATTACAACCCTTGGCAGATAATTCATGGACAACGATAGTTTCAGCTATGCCATCTGGCGGATAAACTTTCTTTAACTTTGTATAGCAGCGTTGGCATATATACAGTGATTTGGTGTCTGCAGCGGTAGGTACATATCCAATAATTTCACTGAGCTGGATGAATACCCCAAACAAGTCCTAACAAATTAACCATCTTCCCTTTTTGGACAATACATCTCCACATGCCCTGCAATTTTCGTTATTGACAGCCGCCGTGATTTTCACTAGCCGAGTCTTCAAAAAAAAAAATCTGATTGGATGTGTAGAAGTTCCCACGCATCCAATGGATCGTCAGGAAGCCTAGTCCCATTATACATGAATTATCCGCCAAGAGTTGCTCGGATATAAAACCCTTGGCTAGAGAAGATT